>JBAMJR010000089.1:9440000-9482500 GCA_038501785.1 Myoxocephalus aenaeus
CCAACCAGATGGGAGTCGAGGTCAACACCTCATCACGCCAGGGCTTCGTCCGACTCCGCGCACACCGAGAGAACCCAAGGTCATCTCGTAGCAACAGTGTCTCAAGAGGTGTGATTGGAATGACCCCTCATGGTCAGGCTCAGAGTGCGTGATCTGATGAGACTCCGTAAACCTTGTGTCTAAACCTCATGAAATCTGTTGACCTAAGGACACTGCTCCACTGAGTCGTCCAATAAATAGCTGACACACACACACACACACACACAGCTTTAATGGAAAGCAAAGCTTGTTGATCTGCTAAGAAGTGCGTTGCGTTGCAGCCACAATGCTTCCGAAGGCGCGACACATACATAAAACATGTTTTTGTGGAAACAAAATGCCTTTGCACAAGCAAACTCACGCTTAGTCCCCCAGAACACGTTCATGTGTGTGTTGGAAAGGGAGGAGGAGGAGGCGGGCCACAGTGTGTGATAAATGTGTTGTTACATCCCGGACACGCACACAATCTCTCTCACACACAAACAGGAAGGAGAGAGCGGCATGGGAAACCGAGTCGGTAGCAACGGAGGAAGAGGCATAATGTTGTTGTACTGCAGCGTCTAATAGATGCAAGCACCAAAACAGACCTTCAGAAACATTGCGAATGGCTTGCATACTAAATCCAGATTATGTTACACTTGTGAGCTTAGTTAAGAGGTGTATATAGCAGTATATGTGTTACTGGTTTATTGGTTGAGGATAGTACACAAAAAAAATATATATATATATTAAAATTAAAAATACTTCCAGGATGAATATCCTCCTTCAAATGATGCATATAATAGCTTTTTTTTCTAGTTTAGGCGAATCTCCAAAATGGAGCATCTATGATCTGTGTGTGATATTGACATTTTCTCATGTAACACGCTATTTATTTTTACTTTTATATCACTAATGGTGTTCAATGCATCCACATACAGCAGTAATATACACTAAATCAACCAAAACTATGTTTTTGTGCGCTCAAATCATCATAAAATATTGGCAGATGAACCTTTTTTTTATTTATTCTTCTGTCCCTATCTCTGCCATTCTGAGCACTTTTAAGCACTCAAAATGAGTCAAGTACCACATTTTGTGTCCCGTAGTATCAGATCTGCCGAGACTCGAAATGACCTAACTTTCTCGCTGTAACTTGAACGCCTCGCGTTAGAATTCACGAGGCCTACCCAGAAGCGGGCGGTCATTTAAAGACCAAAATAGTTCGTGCGGACTATTGTTTCATCGAAAAGTAAGTCATATTTCAGTTTTTCCGCTGAATTATTTTTTTGGGGCTGGATGCAGTGTGTTTGATATTTTGCTGATGCTCGGTCTGAGAAGATATTTGACGGTTTTAACAGAATCTTTAGGTTGTAAGTTACAAATAGGTGCGGTATTCACGTGTAGCATCACGCGCGATGAAAATTAAGAATTTTCATAACTTTGGCAGCACTCTGAGTCGTATTCAAGTCATATTTATGGTTTATGTTCATTTTTATGGTTGAATTGTGTTTTAAACATCGACTCTTTGTAAACCCAGGCTGTGTCGTTTAATTTGCCATGTGACATCACACATAGGTCTGTTATTGATTCATGGAACATATGAACACATGAAGGAGAGATCATGAAGGAGAATTCTGCCCCCATTTTAGGGGCCTGTGCAGTTCAATAGATAAATACTATAAATAAATAAATCACGAAAAGCAAACATTTTCTTTTTTGGGGGGGAAACATCCCAGAATAGTCGCCCTTTGTTTCGGAAGTGTTGACGTTACTCAGTGACAGTGAACTGGAGAGGATACACGTTGGCTATAGAATTGCTCGTGAAAAGGCCGCTCAAATAATTAACCAAATTGGGCAGATCAATTCCCACCTCCCGCTGTCGGTGTAAATACTCTGAACTATTGCTTTCTCGAGCATCCGCAGCGGTTTGACGGACGTCTCGGAAACCAGCCGGAGCCGCTTCAAAGCTTCATTTCCACGGTTCCGGTTCCCTCTCAGACACATCGAGCTATTAATAATCAGTTTGGCCACCGTCACGTTCCACCAGCGCGTCCTTTTCTTTGTTACGCCAACCTCCACATTTCTCTGCGTCGTGTTTTGAATACTTGATGGACATTCACATATTGAAAGGGCCATTCAACACCACTCAGATGTGTCGTAATGTCTGCTACTCGTCTTTTTTTTTTTCTCTTTCTGAAGATTAAGTACATCCATAAAATCGGAGGTCGACGGGTGTCGAAATCCCAAAAAGAGAATAATTCAAACTGTCAAATCAGATCAAACTAGAACCAGAAGACATCACTTTTTTTCAATTCCTTTTCCTGAATCATCTTCTCCATCAAGTTATATTTCTTCTAAATGATTTATGATGTCTTGTACCAATGTTTTTTTTTTGGCCCGGGTTTCAAACAAAAACATATTTATTTCCCAGATAAACCAGCTGTGCTTGACATATTGGTCCTGATAGAAGTCAGCCTTCAGTCGGTTTCTGTTTTTTTGTTGATATCCTGTTGATAGTTCTTCATAATTCAGCTCTGACATGCTTGTCTTCAACACTTCTGGAACAGCAGGAGGATCCACCACACTTGATGATTTCAGACTCTTATCTCTGAGGTGTCACATTTTCCTGAAAACATGCGATACGCTGTAATAGAAGCTCCAGCTGAGCATTATACATGTCTTCATCAATTCTCCCAGATCACATCTCACACACACACACACACACACACACACACACACACACACACACACACACACACACACACACACACACACACACACACACCAGTGGACCAGTCTGTTTCTATAGCAGCAAGTGACCTTTGCATCTGTATGTTTGAACATTATTAACACAACAATACGCTCTAATTGAAATGCAGCGTTGGAATTTAACGAGCCTAACATTCACTCATCTGCTCCACAAGTCTGAGGTTGTTATTGCATCGTCATGTTCTGCTTGCACTTTTTAGCCCAATAGATGTTTATTTGGGGGTTAATTTGCCATCTGTAGTTACTTTGAAGAAGAAGATTTTACACATAGACCACATGATCAGATTATAAAATATTATGGCTATCCAATCAGCTATTTATCTTAGATTTTCGATTTTTAATTCAAACTCGAACTGTATTGACTTAAAGGTATAATATGCAACAATTGTGTGGCTATGTCTGTATCTACAGAGACCCTGCCCTCTGCATGTATTTCATTTTTCTTAAATCTTCGCTGATGTTCGGGACACTTTTGGGCGTCGGCAAAGAGGATTTGTTCCACATGGGGTCGTAGCCCCGAGTCAATGAGCAGGGTGGTGTTCTTCTGGTTCACGGCTTTGTTCTCACTCACGCCAGCTCGCTCGACCACTGGTGCACTCTCTCTCCTCTCGCTCTCTCTCTCTCTCTCTATCCCTCCCTCGCTCACTCTCCTATCTATCTCTCCTTCACTCTTTCTCTCTCTCTCTCTCCCCTCACTCACTCGCTCACTCCTTGAGCCGGAGAGGAGGGGCACATTTTGAACGCTGTGTTTGCAAACACCAACCGACCATGTGACGACATATTATACCTTTAACCTTGCAATATATGTGTTGTGTGTGTGAATACAATAATGACATCATATATCACCTTGTCAAGTTGACATGGCAAACGTGACAACATCCAGTTAGTTGCCTGTTTGTTTTTCCCCCAAATCCAGCAGACAGCATCAGCGTTCAATTGGAGTCGTGGTTGTTTCTAAACTCTGTTTCTGGTCTCCACCAACTCCGATGGGAGAAGTCTAGATCATTAGCACGTTGTTTGTTCCTGCAGTGGATTATTTACAGCTTTTGGGCCTGAGACCCACTTTAAAAAAATGTCCTCTATACCTGAATCCCAGAAATATTCCACTGGATAAAGAGCTTTCCCAGATGAATATTCACGAGGTGAAACACAGTGGGGCACTTCTATAAATGTGAAGCCCCTCACATTCATACCTGCTATCACAGGAGTCTCTCAAACACGGTGTGATGAGCTCTTTCTTTCTTCCACGCACCTCTCCAGCACAAAAGCAACCTCTTCACAGTTTATTTATGGATTCCCTCAGACGACAGACAGGCATTGTTTTGGATCCCCGACGATCTCATAGCCTGGTTCTGAAGCGAGGACGGATTATTCTATTAGTCATTCCTCCTCACCAAAATAATGTACCGGGGAAGATGTAATGTGGTTTTAGGTGCTGGGTGGAAAGGATCTGACTAGGCTGCAGATTTACAGCGAGGTTTTGACCGTTTTGCATAATCCCAAGAGACATCTGTCTGTGAATGTGAATCCCACCTTGCAATTTTTTTTTTTAAGAATTCAAATGAGATGCTTTAGGACAGGACACGCAGACAGACTTTTTGCAAACAGGCAAAGATGCTAATTTCCAGCAGATAATCGGCTATTTGAGGCTCATCTTTGTCGCCCCAAAGCATGCACGCACTTTGAAATCTGATTCTAATTAAAGCCGCAACTTTTGTTTGTGTGTGCGTGTGTGCATTTATCTGTGTGTGTGTGTGTGTATGAAAGGGAAACCGTAAACTTTCCAGCTGCAGTTCCGTTAACCCGTATGTCACTCAGTTTATTGTATTTTTTCATTAGACTTTCCTAGTTTACATTAGTCGATGAAAAGCATTTTTTTAATTTAAGACACACACACACACACACACACAGAGTTCCTTGCTAGACGATCGTCTGTCTCTGCGTGGTGTGTGTGTGTGTGTGTGTGACAAATGAACCAAAAGGCTGCCGACAAGAATCTTCATGGGACATTTTAGATTATTTTTTTCTGTGCCGTTGCTGTCGCTAAAGCTTGGCCTTTGAACACAAACACCATCATCGCCGCCTTCATTTTAAGACGTCGGCATAATCAGTGTAGGATTGACGGCTTCTACACATTCTTTCCCTCTAAATCTGTGGGATGTCTACACCTCATGTTCAAACTCCTCACAGGTGGAGAAGCAGGAGCACGGTTTGGGTAAAGAGTTGCTCATAAAAACGATTAAATACCGCTCTGGTTTCGACCTCTGCTGGTCCACTTCCAGGGTTCAAAATCAGGAGACGCCATTTGCCTGACCTTTTTATCCATTCATTCAAAACTCTGTGTCACTGCTGCTCCTCGACATGCGGCCGTGTGGCATTTGCTCTTTTGTTGTCGTCTGAAGATTTCAACCCTTTTTCTCCACGAGCGTCAGCGTTTGTTTGTGGAGCGAATCCCGAGCTTTACTCATCGGAGCACACCGCCGTCTTCTCTGAGTCATCTTTTTTTTTTGTCCGACGCTGAGTCACGGAGCCGCAAACGTCTTGTTTTCTTAACACGGGTGAAAAAAGAATCTGCTCGCGCGGCGAGATCTCTGTGGACCAGCTTCCTGTTGGAATCAAGTTTTTTAACCGAGGATTATGTGAAGAAAAGCGCGATTATCTTGAACGATGACAATAAACGTCAAACGTTCCTGACAAACACTTGTTTCCACACATTAAACCGTTAATTCGTATTGGCAACGGGCTGAAACTAACTGCGCTGGCAGATTTTGTTTGCTTGTTTTTCAGTAAAAAGAAGAAGGAAAAGAAAAAAGCATTTACGATAATTAATGACTAGACAATATGGAGATTTGTGCAGTGCAGATAAACAGATTCATTGCTGTTGTAAAATGTGTTGGGAATGAGAAGGTTGTAGGAAATTAAATTACAACATATTTATCTTCTCCAGAAAACCCAAGGAGACCATAAATGTATGCAGATGTATGCCAGAGAGTGGCAGGAAGACAGCAATTTATTATTTTTTGGGGGGAAATATGCTCTCAATTTGAACTAAACAGCACACAGGGAAGCCGTGGACCGCCTTTAATGTGCTCGGCTTTGTAATTATGAATCGGACAAAAAGCGCATCAGTGTTTACAAAGGGCACACGTAGCACCTGTCCGGTCGGATAGGTACGCGGATAATTAGAGCGTGGTGCTGATGCTGTCTGAGTGGTGAAATGTTTCTGCAGCTGCAACTGCGCTTTATCAATAAGCCGAGATGGATCTGCTCCGGCTCGTCTGATTCAGTTGTTTATTGGAGCTTACGCCCCAACCTGAGAGAGAGCGACGGCTTTAATGGTGTCTTATCCGGCTGCGCGCACTCCTTCTTTCCTACTTTATCAAATCAACGGGGAGCCATATGAAAGGGAGATGCTCACTCTTTATCTTGGCTTCTGTGTCATCTGTAACTTAAGGACTATGATTAAGAATTGGTGGCCTGAAGCACGACATGTATATACCGTATTTTTTTCTCCAGGTTCCTAAAAACTTGCCTCTTTAAAAAGAAGACTGGTTTGATTTTCACCTGCTTTTTATGTGACAACACATCCAAATATTGGTGTCTTTTCTGCTGCTATTTACCACAGTTTGTAGTAAATGATGTCGACAAAGAGAAGAAAACACCAGTTTATGCACCAGTCGCTCCAAGAAAGACAAACAAAACAAACAAAAAATTGATAGTTAAACTACAATTTGTTTGAAAATAACATTTTTAATAAACACTATATCTACTTTTTTCCATTTTTTATTATTCTAAGAGATTAAAACAACCATATAGAGCAGGGATGTCAAACTCATTTTAGTTAAGGGGCCACATGCTGCCCATTTTGATCTCAAGTGGGCCAGACCAGTAAAATCACAGCATAATAACGCATACATAATGACAATATTTATCTATGTTGAAATCATTGGTTAAGGTTTTTGGATGATAAAGCCTATTTTAAGGTATTTCTTCAATAAACTATAAACATTAAGACAAAAAATTCAGACATCAGCCCACTGTTTACCTGCCTGGGCTCTCCTCTGCAGATTCCCTCGCAGTTGAGCAATATTTTTAGTATTGTCAGTATTACAATCAATTGTGACTGTGGCTCAATGGTTAATGTACTTGTCTTACAGTCAGAGGATCAGTGGTTCAAGTCCCAACTTTGGTAGTTTTATTTTTTTCTGCAATTTTAACAATTATGCCACAGGCCGGATCCGGCCCGCGGGCCGTATGTTTGACACCCCTCTATATTATAGAGCATAACATATGCAGCGTTCACAGCCTCCACCATGAATGAGCGCTGGCCCGCCTCCATTAATATTTCCCTGGGCATAAACTTAAATCATCATCGCAGGGCAGGAAAGAAGACCTGCTCTCCTCTCAGTCGTGCTTAGTCAGCGCGCACTAACGGCCCCGCAGCCGCTATTGTATCACTACGCACCATTACATGCTGCGCGTCCTAACAGCCTCGTGATTGATCACTCAGGGATGGGTACAATTTATGTCTCGACGTGTGTTTTACTGCACGTTCGGAGTGATGCGTGAAGCCGTTTGCGCCTCGTCTGGCTGGAGTGGAAATCATGCTTTTGGAAATTGCACTGCGGAAAGCTTTTTATTGAGACCTCGGGACTCGACTTGTGACTCACGTGCTCAAGACGGATGTTGACCATCAAAATGACACGGCCATCAGAATGCTCTGCTTCCACAGCTGCGTTCGTGTTGCATGCATACATACGCAAGCCCTGCTTTGTGCTATTGTGTTTATCGAACTTTAAAAAGGTAGAAAATAAAAAATGTTTTGCTTTCAAGTCAAGTTTGCATCGAGTCAAGTCTCCAATAAGTCTCAAGTCCTCATTTTTGTGACTTCCTCTGCATGGCTCACATTTCTGCATGGGTAAGTATTATAAAAGCACAATGCAAGTCATTAAGGGACGTTGTTATTAAAGCGTCTTTTATGACGACTGTGCAAATAGCTCGAGTTTGAGTCTGCACCTTCTCCCGTCTCCTCGCTCATCCCCGTCACACCTTTTACATTTTACTAATTTAGTTTCCCCCAATTACATTCTGCAGGAGACGCAACTGAATGCAGCGCTGCATTTTTGCACCACGTTATGCGAGTACTTGAGCCACCCCATGTATATCAAAGATGGTGGGGTGGAAGAACACCTCTCTGTATAATGCGACGCAAACGGCGGCCTCCAAAACGACCATGCAGTCCAATCCACACGTCTTTAAAACGAAACGTTAGGGAGACTTCAATGCAGGACTGTTGTATTAGACTGCATCAGTTTTAGCTAGGTGTACCTAATAAACTGGTAACAAGTGTATCCTGCTTAAAATGTTGTCTCTCTGCACACTCTTCTGTTCACACCCAACAACCCCTCTCTTCCTCTCTCCCATCTCTTTTCTTCTCTTTCTCACACACACACTCAACTGACAAGTTGCTAAATTTGAGCTTTCCATCTTCTTTCCCCCACACACACACATACACACACACACACACACACACACACACACACACACACACAGAGGTAAACACAGCTTGGCAAAAATAGCATTCATCTCTGATTCTGGGCTCAAAGATGAGAATCCTTTGGCAGAAAATTCTCTCTCTGACACACACACACACACACACACACACACACACACACACACACACACACACACACACACACACACACACACACACACACACACACACACACAATCTTTCTCTTCCTATCTCAACACATAAATTGAATCTGTGGTCTTGACAGGGCAAGAGGACGGGGAGGACGAATAAGAATCACCTCATTACGTTCACACTTACACGTGCACGGGCCCCCTCGTGCACACACACACACACACACGGCAAACAGGTCATTCACATGCATTAGGGGCGGAAATAGAAACGCCTTGAATCCTGGTCAAACATGGTTTGGTGTGTAAACGCTGACAGACGAGGAGCAGGAGGCCACATGAGATCAGAGACGCCGTTTTGGCGGAGAGACGGTGGAGAATGTGGGCGAGGGACGGCGCCGTGCGCGGTGGTGAAGGTTGGAATAATGTTGATGATGATTAAACCGATGAACGCTGAAGGTCACGGGGACAATATAAGCGATGCAAGTGAAGATAATGACGATGTTCTCTCAATCTTTATCTCTCCTTTTCCCTCGGGCGATGAAGCGGCGTGATTTCTTTTTTTTTCCCCCCCGGCTGCACACGAACGTTGCCGATGGGTCTCTGTGATAACTCCGGGTTTGACTGACGACTTCCCGCAGTGCGACCGTGACTGCAATTCAGAGTCCGAGGTGCAGCTGAAGAGATTATTGATCGTGGCAGACAGGTTAGATATTATCTGACAACTCCCCTGCTGCTAATTTGTTCTCAGAATCTTTATTCGTGCACAGCTCTGATGGACAACGTGGCCTGGCAGGTGTCAGGGGTGGAAAAATGTATAATTGGAACTATTGAATTATTGTTATTTCTTCCTTTAAGTTGATGTGGGGAACTAATTAGCCAACAATTGTCCCGTCACACATCCAACAGAAACTGAGCAGCAATAACATTCATTTAGAGTTGTGTGTTTGGCTACATGGAAGATTTTACTTTATTTTGTTCTGTTTTGAGTCGCTACCACCTGCTGGAGCGGTTACTGTGGCCGGGAACTATGCGAAGAGAGTCTGAAACAGTAACGTTCCTGCTGTAAAATAACAATAAAAACATCTGTAGAGCTGAGGGGAAGTGAAAGAATTGTTCATAGCTTTAAATCGGAAATCTAAACAAGACCTCAATCAAAAAAAACTCAGCGTTAAGTCCACGTGTTGCCATGCTTAGGTTTCCCTGCATCACCAAAATGGAAAAAGGTTAAGAAAGGAGATCTGAAACAACGTCCACTGTGGCAACAGTAGCCTGAGGGTTGGTGAAGCAGGTTGTAACCACCACTTCAATCCCCGCTGAGGGCTGGAGCTACATTTCAGATAAGTCCACACCAATCTTATTTATTCAATTCACTATTGGATTATATATGTTTTGTATTATGCTTCCCAACATGAAGGTCCAGCATGAAGGCTTTGAAACATTAAGTCTGTATCAAAGCGTTCTCAACGCTGCCCGAGATAACATCCTGGAGGATAAATGATTGGATGTTTATCAAGAAAAGGAATCAAATTGAAATGTCTCAGAATAAAAACACCCACCAAGTGTTTGTTAAATCATAGACTAAAACGACCCTCAGGTTGCCAAATTCCACAGAGAAAATAGGACAAAGATTTCGCCTCGGGGCCCTCGACGACATCTGCAGCTCTGCCGTGTGGCCACTTCTGCGATGCCCTTGAGCAAAAGCCCTGAACCTGCATCAGCCTCAGCCACCGCTCCGATGCTCAGTGACCGACACTTCAGACTCTGCTGGGAAGAGCTTCCAGGTGTGAATATGTGTAACTGTTACAATATTGATTTGAGCGAATTGAGTGAGTGGTTTTGAAGACGCCTCAACACTGAAACACAGCTGCTAGCCGGCTGCTAACACTCTGGCTGCTCCTCCCTCACAGACGGGAGTGTAGCCACAGCGTCGGGCGAGAGAGACTGACACCGATCTGATTCTCATCTCAGAAAAAGAAAAGTGGGAAAATCAGACCTCGTTATGCTCCAACAATGTATGTATGGTACTGTGATGTATGTAAGTTGGTATGTATGTTTACTTGATACACACACACACACACACACACACACACACACACACGCGGCTTTAAGCTGCGCGTACGTTGAGCGTCTCTGTTTTTCTGGCACAAATCTCAACCGTCCTTGGGTGGCTGTAACCCTTAAACCTTTGACAGCTCACAATTTTTCATAAAGGGAAAAGAAAATAGGATTTTCTGCACCTTCTCTCTCTCTTTCTCTCTCTCTCTCTGATACACACACACACACACACACACACACACAATACAAAATACACTCTTGTATTTGTGTCAGGAATGTGTTCCCAAAGGAAATAACGGGTAAATCACATGATGAATATCCTGTTCAGTGTGTGTGTGTGTGTGTGTGTGTGTGTGTGTGTGGCTGCATGCGAGCCTTGTAAGCTTACTGTAGGTCTAAAGTTTATTCTTAATAGTTGCTGCATGCCATTTTCTGTCTGGACTGTGAAAGCAGTGTTTTGTATTCCGCTGACGTCTCCTCTTCTAGCAGCCGAAGGTTGGCGCTCAGAAGCCGACAGACAGACAGACAGACAGACAGACGGAGGCAAAGAGGAAGGAGGAAAACGTCTTTACCTTCGCAGAGGGAGGACCTCCCCAAAAACCAGCAGAGCCAACAGCCTCGGCGCGCGGTTCACATCACTATCAAGAAGAGAGAAGATGGGGAGGAGACGGAGGGAGGTTAGAATGGCAATTTTTTTTAAATGATTTGGCAGCAGCACAGACTGACAGTCTGCCACATTCAAAAATCCCCAAACGGGGGAGAGTTAAGCAGCGTCAGGAGAGTTAAAAACCCAGACGTGGAAATTAAGTTTGGTTCACTTGGTTGCTGGTAGTAAAGTGAAGAACATGAATTATATAACGCAATTAATAGGACACCTCAACGCTCTATGTGTGTCAAAGAGGGGAGGAGGGTTGGACTCAGAAATGGGACACGGAAGAGAAAAAAATAATAATAAAGCGAGGGATTGTTGAAATAAGGGCGGTGTGAGGAGAAAACCGAGGGGATTCCCATTAGAGAGACAGATGAAGGCACGGCGGAGGATGACAGCAACATCTGACAGTGGGCGAACGGTGATGGACAGAGAGAGGGAGACTGAGAGAAAGAGCTCTTATTTCCAAGGCTGAGCCGAGCCGCTGAATACAGTTTCCTACAGAGAGCTTTTAGCCTTCTTCCTCCTCTCACACGACTGTTCTGACATCTTTAGGTGTCAAGGAGACGTTTGTGTTTAGGGAAGTAAAGGGAAGTAAAGAAAGACTTCAATGATGCAGACTGGAGGCGAAACGATACGAGTAGGCGACTTCCTGATCTACCTTAAAGTGTTCCTGTTATTTTGTCCAACCCGCCACCAAAATATGACGAGCTCCTCCACAACATCGAGACTCCAAAAATGACTAAAAAACTTGATTCAACATATTGGACAAAACTCTATATACTATATTTTGACTTTTTTTTATGACGTACTATTCTATTACATTCATATGACATACTATCGTATTACTTCTTTTTTTTTTCACAACTGTGACTTTTGCCATACTATACTGATGCCATGACCTTTCAATGGCATACAACAATATATGTTTATGGCATTCTATACTATGACTTTTAAAAACATATTTAATTTTGTAATGACATACCAGTCTATGACTTTGTTATAACACACTGTACTGTGACTATCATGGCATACTATGCTGACTTTTTATTGAACTTTTCATGCCACACTATACCATTTTTTGTTGTACTATGACATTTTCTTTTTACATTTTTCTTTTTATGAATTATGTATGGCATAGTGTATTATGACCGTTTTGACATACTATGACTTTGTATTACTTTTTAAAGACGTTTTTAATGACACGTTTTACATTTTTATTACATACTTTGACCTTTTTACGTTATACTATACTACTCTTTTTTCATAACACACTTACAATGACTTTTAAAAAACACTTGTTTATGGCATAATATACATTACTTTTTATGACACTCCGAGCTAACTGGCTTTTTATGTTATATTATCTAATTACTTTTTCTTGGCATTATAGCTTCCATGATTTTTACGACGTGGTACCATGACTTATCAGAGGATGTACTTCCTGCGCCAGCTCAGGATTTTCCTGCCACAGGAGCTTTGGATCAGCCACCAAAAACGACAGGAAGAGACTCCAAGGGTAAATCAGGGCTGCAGAAAAAAACCTTGGTGCCAACCGTCCCTTAATTCAGGAGTCATACACCTCTGGAGTCAGAGAGAGGGCAGGACACATCAATGCAGACTTCTCACACCTCGGAGACAACCTGTTTCAGCTTCTCCCCTCTGATAGGTGAACCAGAACCCTGTCAACCAAATCAACGACGAGAGAACAGTGTTTTATCCCCAGAGGCTGCCACGATGATATATAAGAGTTAATATCAGAGAAATGACACTATAGATTTAAAATGGAATTGTTCAAATACACACTGTTTTAGTATTTTATAATAAAAGCTGCTGTATATACCTAATATACTGTATTGACACGTATACTTGCATATATGTTGTACATAACCACCTGTAACAGTTATTATATATTTATATACAAATTATTTGACTTTGATTATTTGATTTTTCAGTACTATGAGTTTAAAATACTTTATTTGACATACCATACTAATCTTTTTTCGACATACTATTACTTTTTTATTATACTTATTTTGATATACTATACTAAGACTTTTTATGTTTTTGAGACAAATTATACCTTTATTAAACATTATATACAATCACATTTTTCTACATATATTATTTACGGTATAGCTAAGCTAATTGGACAATATCTGTGCAGGGCTGCTAAATTGAATGTGATCATGCAAAGTTTAGTTTTGTGTCACGGTGCTTTGCTGCATCTGAACCTCTTCATGATATCATTTGGCAAGCAAAGGTGAGCAGCACAAAGTCTCTTGAATCAAAAGTGAGTTCTCCAATAAAAAACACAGGATTCTTCATTTAAATTATATTTGAAAGAATTCTCCTGTCAGAGAATTACCTTTTGTCAGTGCAGAACAGACATAAATATATATACCGTAAAAGTCGGGTTACAAGCCGCTACTACCTCCGGTGGGTGGTAGCTAGCAACAGTGCTAGCTAGCGCTGCTGCTGCTGCTGCCCGCGTCCCCGCTGCCCGAGTCGGGTGTCGAGCCGGGGCTGGTCCCGCTACTTCGGTGGTTGTCGGAGAGCTATCGGAGCGCTAGCTGGCTACAGCGGGGAGCTAACGGGGACACTGACCGAAGGTAGTAGCGGCTTGTAACCCGACTTTTACGGTGTATATACTGTATATATTTTATGACGCAAGCAAAGAAAAAATACATGCTCCATAGGCAGCATTGACCGATCACCAAATGTGTATCTTAAGATGCAGAGACACTTATTACAAATGTTCAAAATGTTTCAGGAAGGTCAAATCTGTCTTCAGACTTGAATGTGTTTGTTTCAAGTCTCAGTGAAGTCAACTCAAGTCATGATGTCTAAAGTCTACAGCTCTTGTCTCTTTGAACCAATTCTGTTCAGCCCCCACAATCAGAAGAAAATTAAAAAACAGCCCCGTCACACACACACACACACACTGCAGCTATTTTTTTTAATTGGCAAGAACGCCTGAGGATGTAGCGATGGACAGAACCAAAAGGGAGAACGACCGAATGAGGAAGAGAGGGATGCTGGGGAAAACAAGAGGAGGCCTGAGTGGAAAAAGCCAAACAGCAAAGTGTGACAGATGAATAGCAGTTGAGTGTTACTCGCAACTGAAAGATACCGCGAACAAATGTAGCGATACTGGCGCGTGTCTGCGTGCGTGTCCGTGCAGCCCGGTGTTGGACAAAATACACAACCCGACGTTCAGTCAACATCCCCGAGCTCCTGTGCTCTGAGCTCTACTGCAGACATCAGTATCACAACACAAACGCTCTTTAATCACTGCCGGCCACGAAGACAAACTCCTCCAATAGACAACTACACACACACACACACACACACACAAACACACACACACACACACACACACATGCAGAGGACCGTGAGGACAATTTGGTCTCAGAAGGGAAATTTGGCTGCCGTCCACCTGGCCATTATTGTATCTACGTCATTTGACATTAAACATTTCACTGGAAACAATACAAATGAAAATCATTCAGGTGAAGCGGCATGAAGTGGAAGAGGGAACAGCAGGTCGTGTAGCTTTAGTGGGGAGAAAAAGAAAGAAAAACAAGAGAAACAAAAGAGGAAAAACACGAGAGATGGATGAGAGAGCCTGCAGAAAAACAATAACTAAAATCCGAGGCTCTGATGCATTATAGCTGGCAAATTAGCTAAACAACTACTACCCTCCTGTCACGCACAGACACACACAGACACACTCACGCAGCACTCTTTAGCTATTCCTTGTGCATCGGCAGTGTGTTTTGCTCCTCTGTGTAGTCCCCTTGGCTGAATGGAGAGGATCGCAGAGAGGAGGCTGGGTGTTTATTGTTATCCTCACAGACTAGTGTCTGGAAAGGCTAAAAACAGTGACCAGCAGGCCCTGGAGCACTGTGAGTGAGTCACACTCAGCTGTTCTCCATCAGTGGGAGGTCTGCAGCGTGGGATATCTGATTTGTTGTGGGGGGGGGAGGGAGAAGAAGAAATAATCAAGTTGGCCGGAGGCAAGCTCTGGGTGCACCGAGCCGGTCACGGCCGCCTGGGTCGACTCTTCTGAATGTCATATCTCTTGACTGCTAATTTACCATGCGATACCCGTGTTGTTTTATTATGTGACAGTGAGGAAGTGGATCAAATACAAATAATGCAGTGATCATAGCAAACAGACAGTATTGATCTTATGAAAACAGCTCAAATGGGTGAAACTAATGCATTAACCCTCTTTAGCCACTTTGATAATATTTGTCTATTTTTATATACTGCAGTGTAATCCTTCATTTTGCATCACTTTGTCCTATGTGAAATGCAAGTTACTGAGTTACTGCTACATTGAACACGTGCACACGTCAAAGACACGAGCAATGGCATTTCTTACTGCCTTGAGATGATGCACTCGCTTGATGCTGAGGCGGGGCATAGCATGAAAGATACTTTTAGCTTTGCTCCATTTTGTTGTGCTGCTCTGCATTTAAATTGTGTGAAGGAAGTAGGTACAAAAGTCCCAGTAATATGTCATAAAATAGTCATAGTTTAGTTTGTCATAAAGTCATGGTATAGTTTGTCATAAATAGTCATGGTATAGTTTGTCATATAATAGTCATGGTATAATTTGTCATATAATAAGTCATAGTAAAGTATCTCACTTCCATGGCTAAATGGTGATATTTGGAAGTTAATGAAAGAGCGGGATTACACACTAAAAGTAGCTCTTAAATCTAAATTGGCAACGGATAGGCAGATATTCACAAAATTGAGAAACCAAGTGACCAAAGAATTTAGGAAAGCAAAGGCAGATTTTTTTATTAAGATTATTACTGAAGCACATGGTAATTCCAAATTAATATGGGACAATTTATAGAAGATGTCAGGTAAACAAAACAGTGGTTCAATGAAACAGCTTAAAGTTAAGGTAAATGGTTGCCTTACACAAGATGCAGCAATCATGTGTACAGCTTTTAACTCTTATTTTATTGATTCAGTGAAGGCCCTGGCCCCTAGCGCCAGTGTCGGTTCAATTGATCTGCCACCTGTAGCTGGGGGTGAACCTGGCTTCTCCTTCATAGAGGTCTCTGATGCTACAGTCACTCGCTTCATGGGCTCTCTCAGGAACTCTAGGGCAAAAGATGTGTATGGTATTGACAACATGTTCCTTAAGAAATATAGAGACCCTCTTGCGCTCCCGATCACCAGCATGATCAACAACTCCATCAGGCAATGTGTGTTCCCTAAAGGATGGAAAGCAGCCATTGTAACACCGATCTTTAAATCGGGTGATACAACCGATATTACCAACTATCGGCCCATCAGCATCCTCCCAGCTATCTCTAAAATAGCTGAGAAATCTCTTGCAGAGCAGCTAATTGAACACCTTAACAACTCACCTCACCAGCTACATCCCATGCAGTTTGGTTTCCGAGCCAAGCACTCCACTGACACAGCCAACTGCTTTCTCCTTGAGAAGATAAAGCTTAAATTGGATAAAGGGGGAGTAGTAGGAGCAGTATTTCTTGACCTCAGGAAGGCTTTCGACACTGTTAACCACAATATCCTGATTAAGAAAATGTCACATTTCAACTTCTCAGCTGAATCGCTAGCACTGATGAAGTCCTACCTTGAGGGAAGAACCCAGTGTGTTAGAGTGGGTGAGGCTGTATCGCCAGCGCTAGGATATGAAGTGGGTGTCTCTCAGGGTTCGATTTTGGGACCATTATTATTCAGTTTGTATATAAATGACCTCCCCAGTGTCTGTAAGGGATGTGATATTCAAATGTACGCTGATGACACAGTGATTTATGTCCATGAAAAAAGCAAAGAACAGGCTGCACTTAAACTCACCGATACAATGGTCAATGTGTCTAAATGGCTCTCAGATTCCTGTTCACACCTAAACGTGAAAAAGTCGGTCTGTATGTTTTTCACAAAGACGGCATGTAACTCACCTGAGCCGGATGTCTATGTCTCTGGTGAGAGGCTCCAGATAGTGCCTGAATATAAATACCTAGGTATTTACCTCGACTCAAACCTTTCTTTTAAGAAGCAGGTAAAAAACGTGGCAAAAGTTGTCAGATTTCATTTGTTTAATTTCAAGTACATAAGAAACAATCTAACCATAGATACTGCAAAGCTGTACTTTAATGCAATGATCATTCCATATTTGACCTATTGCCTAACCAGCTGGGCTCAAGCCACCAGCACAACTCTAAAATCAATTCAAATCCTTCATAAGCAGGCTCTTAAAATACTTGATAAAAAGCCCAGGAGTTATCACCACTGCAATTCTAAGTAAACACAGTCTCCTGAGCTGGGATAACATCACTAAATTCTCCTATATGTGTCTTGTTTTTCATGATATGGCTCCTCCCCCACTTGGTGAATTTATCAAACGAAACACGGCCTGAAGAACTGGCTTATTAGCAATCAGGTGTGTGAGCATGAGTCGTGACTCCCTCCTCAATGATTGTGTGTACAAAATGTGTGTATGTTTATTGATCTTTATGATGTTTTTATGATTTTATGATTTTATGATGAGGCCTATTTATATATTTGATCGTAACCTGTGTGTTTATTGCTTTTTAAGATGTTTTTGTTATAACCATTTCTTTCCTTTAGTGATGGCTTGTTATATCCGGCCACAGGGACTACGGTTGAAATTTAGCTTTAGCTAAGACTGACACATTTACCCCTGGGTTGATTGATGTGTACGGTCCCTGTTCAAATAAATAAATGAAATGAGAAATGAAATGAAATAAGTTGTAGTTTAGTATCTCATATAATAAGTAATAGTAAAGTATCTCATATAATAAGTCAGTATAGCATCTCATATAATAAGTCATAGTATAGTATCTCATATAATAAGTCATAGTATATTATCTCATATAATAAATCATAGTAAAGTATCTCATATAATAAGTCATAGTATCTCATATAATAAGTTATAGTATATTATCTCATAATAAGTCAAAGTAAAGTATCTCATATAATAAGTCATAGTATCTCATATAATAAGTCATAGTATATTATCTCATATAATAAATCATAGTAAAGTATCTCATATAATAAGTCATAGTGTGACATTGAATCTCTATTAGTTGATAAACAGAGGCAGGTGGTGAAGATTTCAATTTCCTTCTTTCTTTCCCAGCTTGTACATTTTGGCAGACGTCACCTTTTCCATTTAGATTCTGCCAAGACAAGCCCTTTAAGAAATGTGTTTATTATCTGCGCTTTAAAAGACGCTGATGGTTCTTCTTGATCAAGGGTGTCATGAGCGGCATGTGTGCCGAATTGAGTGAAGTAAAAATGAATCTGATATGAATATTAAAAAAAAACTTTATATCTTTGGTGGTTAATTTCTATGTTCATGTCATCCTTAGTGCAGGATGACGTCACCATGAAAGACTCAGCTTTCCAGAAAGTTCAACTATACCATTTTGTGTTTTTTTTAAAGCTGCACAGATCAATATGTTGTATTATTATAAATGGATGCACTGACTATGGTTACTCGTTGGTGATTAACATATTTGGTTCATCACTGACTCCTCCTCAGCAGTTTAGTGTCAGTTTAGTGTCCCCCTGATCGCTCTCATCAAGCAGAAGAAAGCAGACTAAATGAACGACTAGCTCGTCAACACGTGGGAACATTCATCAGCTAATGAGTCAGATACGTCCCTTGAGGAGTTGGAGAAGACCAAACCGGAGCTCAAAGCATCGACAATATCGGACATGGGCATTTGCATGAAGCCCGAAATACAGCCTGAAATAAATGCGTACTCGGTGTGTGCCGGGTGTGTAAATGCACCACTGATTGCAAACACTTTCACCTTAACAACTTCATAAGGTGATAATATGTCAATGTTGTGGTTACAGATTGTTGAACTGGCCCCAAATGGCCACTTACTGGTTTGATGAGCTGTCAACGAGGGCACTTCATCTTATTTATGCACATGCAAAAAGCAGAACTTGAATCTACTTATACAGCTCCATCACCTTTTCCTCCTGGCCGACAAAACGGGCCGCGACTTGATGCTCCCTTCGCCGTCGAGCAGAAACCGCGTTGCCGTCGGGATCCGTGTGTGTTCGGTCTCAGGGGTGCGTGGCGGTCTACTGGACTGTTAATGAATGCACAGACTCCAGCCTGCTCTGTGGGACATCAAAGGACTCTCCCACGGCATTACGGATTACTTCAGCGTCTGTGTGGACACTTAAGATTCTGAACAACAAATAAAAAGCTGTTTTCCAAAGGACAAACTCCGGATGACAAAGCTATCAAATCCCCCTCTAAATAGGAAGAAGAGCGCTCTCAGGGTTTTTGGGACGGGGAGGTGGTAAAGTCTGTCCAGAGGGAGCTAAAGAGGAGAATGGAGGATGGGAAGAACACCTACCAGGAGAGGACAGAAAACAATCTGCAGCAAAAACAGTCTGAAGGAGGCGTGGAGTGCGGTGAGAAGAATGGAGCAGGCAGACGGGGAAGAACCGAGAGAAGAACAAGTGGACTGCTTAGAGGGGGAACGACGAGCGTGTATAAATATCATGCAGACTAGGAGCTGGCACTCGGACTTGATGGCCCTTCCCTTTATACTCCACCAGCACAAGAGGATGCACTGATGGCAGCACTGTGGTGGCACATATAGGGGGACAAGAGCCCTGCAAACAAAGAGCTTGTTTGCGTGGGACATAAGGAACCAAGGATCCAAGGATGAGAAGTCGTCAAAAAGTTTTTATATTCTGTCTACATGACATTTCTCTTCTGCCCTCTAGCTCATAATGTGCTGCTTTGTGTGTGTTTTTTTGTGCTAGTTCCCATCATATTCCGCCTAAATCTACATTGTGTTTGACTTTGCGGTGACTCGCAATTGTTCCCGTTGGGCGTCGCACAGCGAAGACGGTGACAGGTTAACCTGTACTTGACCCACGTTTGATTGACATAAAAACACAGTGCGACAGCCTTCCCTGCTTTCTTCACAGCCAGGGGATAAAAAACTGATTTTTTTTTAGAAACGCAATCTGTCCTTCACTGGTGTGACTTGAAAGCGAGAGCCGATTTGAAATGCGGGACATCGACTCAATATGTGGAACGCGGGACACGTTGGGGTAAAACTGCTGTGCAGTCAGTCCCACATAAAGCGGGACACCTGGTCACCCCAGGCGAAGCCCATTAGGTTTTAGCATGGAGAGAACATTGTTCTTTGAGTGTGGAGAGTGGACAGGTTGGTGTACAACCGTGACAGCTGTGCAGGCAGAGACATGGACATGCAACGTAAAGGAACTGCTGCTGGTAATTATAGCTTACAAGGCAAAGACAGGCATCAATTTTGTAAGAAGTGGGAAGAGGGCCTTCAAAATAACATTTTCTGCAGGACACAAAAGAGTTGCGAAATATCCGCGGAGTAGATTACATGTTAAGTCAATGCACAGACGCGAATGGTTGCGAAAAAGCAAATTTTGCGGCGGGCGGCACGAATGAGGCGAAAAAGCGCTGTGAATTCTTCTTTTTTTTTTAAAGCTTTTCTGCTTTTTTTTTGGGGTGGATAGTGGAAATTAAAACTGTTTTACCGCCGCAAATGGTTGCAAAAAAGGGAATTAACCACATAAAGTCCAGCGACGAAAGTCAGGCGAAAAAGCGTAAATTTGCAACTCTTTTGGTGTGAACGCGGCATAAGGCTTGGATGGGCATTAAAATGTCCTGGATTCATCATCGAAACTTGTCCATCAAGTTGTGCAATGAAATATCTAATATGTGCAGTACAAGCTTGCATACACGAAAATCCCAAGGAGCATTTCGATAGGAAACATCCAATCACTGTGCCGCTCGAGGCAAACCGAAGCTAAAAATCGAGGTCTGTCGAAACTTCCTCAGTTTGAATTAGTTAGTGTGGATTCTTGGTCAAATCTGAGTCAAATAAATAAATGTAACCCCCGTTGGACTTTAAAATAAAGTAGTCAGAGTTGCGGCAGTAGAGATCATAACTGAATTCCCGAGCTTACGATGCAAAGCGCCGTTGTTGTTGGTCATTAGCATGCTCTGCTTGGACCTTCCCGCTCTGGCAGGGCGCCGAAACCCATTTCCCCCGCGTTCGCCTGCCGATGTTTTGCCAGGCGTGGAGCTAAACTCACAAAAAATGGAAATGGATTCGGAAAGCGACTGCAGATACAAAACACTACGAATCCGAGCTCACATATCTCTGTTTCTATCTGCATGCAGGAGAGTGGGGGAAAAAAACAAACAACATGTTCTGTTTCCCGCTAATAGCGGCACTCCCAGACACGCAGGCCCATACGTGCTCGGGTCACCGATCGGCTGTTGCACACTGGGCAAAGTTAGGAGGCATTACTGCACACACACACACACACACACACACACACACGCTTGGAAACACACTGCCTGAAAGCTGAATGCTGATTTACTAATGAGCTGTCATGGTGACAGATACTGCCATTTAATTGGCTGGTAACGGAGGCAATTAGAATGCAGTGCATAGATGCACATCAGAGAGGGAGCGGGAGGGAGTTGGGCTTTCTGTGCATTACGTGTGAGAGTGTGCGCTTCAAAGTGAAACGCACATCGGGAGACTGCGACCGTGTCACTCACTGCTTTTGAATTATTAATTCTGGTGATTCTGTTTAACTGCTCCGTGATCTGCTACTCGGGGAGCGTTGAAGAGTGAGTGTGTTAGTTTGTGTTCGGCGTGCACTCCTCGTCCGTTCTCATCAGCTTCGTAAGTTTTGAAAACAACTCCCGCCCTCTACCGTGTCTCTCTCACTCTATTGGTCATTTTTCAGTCTATGCTGATGACACTCTTACTCCATTTCTCTCTCTCTCTCTCTCTCTCTCTCTCTCTCCCGTGTCTCCCCTTTTTCCTTCCAACTTCACCATCTGCTGGCTCAGAATGCAGCATCTGTCCAATCGCTGTCCCATCTTTCTTATTGTCATTTGCTTCCTGTCTTTGGTTGGACAACTTTGTCTTTCTTCACCGGCGTTGCTCTTAGCGTTGCTATCTATATATGCCAGAGGATGATTTATCGTGTGACACTGTCGGCTCACTCTGTGGGTTGCCAGGTTTGTCTTTGTCCACCGGTCTCAGTGGTCGAGTTGTGGTCATTTAGTTTATTTGTGTGCTTTTTAGTAAAAGTCCAGAGATAGATGTACTTTTCTTTTTCTGTTCTCTCTCTCTCTTTTTCCTCTTTATTTCTCTTTGTCTCTAGCGCGTCTAACCTTAGTCTCATGCCTCATGCATAATTTCAAACATTTCTGTGTGTTTTCCACGTGCGTCAGTGTATTTGCATGTATGTGTGTGTGTGTGTGTGTGTGTGTGTGTGTGGGTGCACATGGTATCTTGTATGAGTCAGTAAGACCAAGCACGGATCAGTGACCTTCGCACTGTTACATTTTTAAAGCGGGCCGTGAATAATAGATCAAGTTGGAATGAAACAGCGAAGGATGAAATATGAATTAAAATAATCAGAATTACAGAGATGGGAGCCGAGAAATGGAGGGAGGAGAAAAGGAGTCGACAGATCTTAAAGAGAATGGACGAGTAGATGTATAGATGAATGACACAACAGAGCATTGATATTTATAAAGACACGAGGCTCGGTAGCTCTACCTGCAGCCCGACATCATTACTTAAAGGCACAGTTCACCCAAAACAACATGTGCACACTGGGGCTCGTCCTCTGTGCAGAAGTAAGACGGTTTCCAACACAGTCTGATTACTGTGATTAACAGTGTCTTTATTTTTGGAAAGAGACGTCAGTGTTTAACCTTTCAAATGTAACTTTGTGCTGCTTTGAACGTCTGCAGATGCCACGGAAATATCGTTGTTGTTGTTTTTTTTTATGTCAGCGAAGCCCAGGTAGCGCTCCTGGTAAGCAGAAAAATTGTTTTACTGTATTTTCTTTGAACAAATCAAAGCAAAGGTTCACCTTGGAGTAAAGATTGAGATTACTTAACTGGGCGAAAAATGAATGTCGTACTATCATAAAAGCTGAAAGCTAAATTGGAAACAAAATGTTTACCTCGCTTGATTTAAATCATTCGAAAATGAATCTGACCTCTTTTTTTTTTTTCCTGTTTTAGTCTTTTGAATATTTCTGTTCTGTGGGAGAAATGAGACTCCTGATAATGAATTTGTCCAGATTAAGTGACAAACACTCAAGCAAACAGAAGGCAATTTGCAGGCTTTTCAGTCCAAACAGCCTCTGCAAACACACTCAAACAGGTTTAACGCGTGAAAGAGTGCAATAGTATTCAAGATGCCAAGTTTTGAGAGGGAAATAAATTAAACTGTAATAACGCTGGTACTCAACATGTCACACACGTTAAAAGACCTAACACATTGTGTACAGTTTGTGTTCTTAAAGATGTTCAGTGTTATGGCTTTTATTTTGTTATCACCTTTCAGCACAGATGTACATTTAAAATAATGGAAAATTAAGGTAACTCGCAGAGATAAATAATGTGAAATGGGGAAAGTCAAATTTAGCATCAGTAAAAAGTGGCAACAAGGTCTATTTAATTAATGTATCTGTTTGTCAAGATTTGAGGTTATATTTAGGTGTTAAGTGAGCTAACTTTTGCCAATTAATGTAATTTTCCTGCGATCTGTTTGTCTACTTTTCTGTTCCATCTTTAACGTAGATGTTATTCCATCTACGTTAAAGATGGAACAGAAGAGTGCACAAATAAAACGCATCAGAACTTCAATCAAAGCTTTGGCGGAAAACCTCCGGGTCTGAAAAATTAAGCCAATGCTGAAGGGCCTTAAACCTGCATTCTCTCTAATGGCCATCAGGGGGCGGCGACTCTGGTTGCAAAAAGAAGTCTGGTTGTATAGAAGTCTATAGAAAATGACTCTTTCTAGAATGACTACTTCTAGTTTGATTTATTCCCTCAGACTACGACCACACACGTCTATGGATGCTACAAAACTTTTGATACTGTAGATCTTACAAATTAAAAGATTTGTACCGCACGTTCAATAAAAGGAGAACACTGTCTCGAAATAAAAGTTTCATTTACAGCAGCAAACCTTCTTGCATGAGGCAAGAATTGAAGCCAGTTCATTGGACGTCTATGCATCGCCACCTGTTCGTCACCACCGCTTGGCCTTCACGAGCTTCTCCTTCTGTTTTACTTATATTCATGCAATATTTAGGTTTCACTCTCTGTGACTTCAACTCTGATTCGACATTTCAGGAGCCGTCCTCGCCGCTCCTGCCTCGCCGTCCGATAGAAAATCTATCGAGGCTTCCAACTTTGAAGTCCTCCAGATAGCGGATGATCAAAACAGGGCGAGTTCTCGCTCATCAGCAAACCATCGACCGCTCGGCTGCAGATGCTCATTAAATTTCGAGATTGTAAAAATGAGGCTCTGAGAGAGACAACCTTTATGGGCTGCTCTTTGCCGGCGCCGACAAATGAGACGGGAAGAAGACTCGGAGAGCGGCTGAGAGACGGCTCTCTGACAAACCTCATCAGGACGACGACAGATCATCCTGAAGCCGAAGCTGAAAGCTCTCCTCGGATACTTAACATCGTGCTGAAAGTACACTTTGCTTTGTTCTGTTGAGTTTGCTTCACCCAAAACCGCCTGCCGGTGACAACGAGCTTCAGCCGGCAACCGGGTCACGCTCAGCCGATCAATCAGTTAGGTTCATCGAGGAATCAATCAACCCATCAGTTTACGCCCCGAAAGCTCAAGTGAATGGAAACAAACAGCGGCCGGCGCTCCTTCGATGGTCCGATACAGCCTCCGGGTCATCGAGTGATGAATTGAAGTCACTCAGTTTGGGGCGAGATGCCCCGCTGCTCTGTACCTCTGTGCTAACTCTGATGATATATTTCATAAATCATGTCTTTTTTTTTTATTGAGCAGTGAGAGAGAGAGAGAGAGAGAGAGAGAGAGGAGCGCCATGGCAAAAAAAAAGAGAAAAAACCTGCTCGCCGAGGGAGCCCAGGCTGTGGAAAGAAGGCAATTTAGGTGACATTGAGGATGAAATGCACTTCACTTCTCATTGTCCTCAATGTGAAACGACCACAGAGGTAGAAATTCAAAGAAATTCCAATATATGCACCGTGCACTTCACGTCCGTTTGGATTCAGGATGGAGCTCACAGAACGGCTGCAGAGGAACAGCTGCGTGCCGCAAAGTACAGATTCTGTTTGCTTTAACTTCAAGTAAAAAAAAAAGAAGGAAAAACCGACGTCATAGTTTACACTGTTTTGCCAACAATCATGTCATAACACAAATAATTCAAATTTGAGTCTGAATGTAATTCACATGAATAAGCGAAGCTTTTAATGTTTCTTATGTCTGTACGAATCACCAGCTGTATTTACATATTCAGAGGGAAGTATCCATTATCATCGTGCTTATAATTGGAATTGAATGGCGATGCTCTAATACGATCATTATGTAAAGATACACTGATCTACCACAAGAACATTATGTGACAACTGGCTGATGAAGTCTTATCTTGTGCGAATATTGCAGACAGAAGCCTTGGTTCAGTCTCACCATATCAGTCTTGGTTAAGATTAGGGAGAGACTGTGGTCATGCTTAAAATGAACTAATGTAAGAGACGAAATAGGAGGATCTTTCCTGCTGCACCACTGGACATACACATCGCTCATTTTAAGGCGAGACACTGCAGGCTAACGCATTTTTCATGCACTGGTCGATTTTGAGATGTGGGGCTATTTGGCTTCATGCCTTGTTCTTCTTCCAGAATAGTTAACGTAAGACAATGCCTCATAATACATTGTTATTGGGACACACTTTGCATGATGACTTTACGTTACATTACATTTCATTTAGCTGACGCTTTTATCCAAAGCGACTTAGCCTACAATAAGTGCAATTCCACCATGAGTACAGACTCAGAACAACAAGAATCAAGAAAGTACAATTTCAATAAAGTTAAACTACAAAGTGCTATCAGTAAATGCCATCTAAGTGCTACTAAAGTGCTACTACGGCGCTACCTTCTTATTCAAGGTGTAGTCGAAAAAGATGTGTTTTTAGTTTGCGACGGAAAATGTAGAGACTTTCTGCTGCAAAAGACTTCTTTTACTTTTGATAGTCAAAGTACATTTGGCTACTAACATGTGTGTACTTTTACATAAATAAGATTTTGAAAGATTTTGTAATTGTGTAATCTTTTTCCTACTTTTCCTTCAGTTAAAGATGTTAAGTCGTATTCCACAACCTCTGTGAAAAAATCAAATTAACACAAAGTATTATTCGACAGATTAAGATTAATGCCTTCCTTTATAATTGCTCAAACCAATGAAAAGACAAATTAAATGGGTTAAATGAAGGTAATGTACATTTAAAAAAGTTCTAATGTAAAAAAATATCCAATTTAGATTTCCTCTAATAGTCTCCAGAATATAAAACTAAACTATTTAAAAAGTTTTGGGATCAATGTCCCAGGGGGCCTTGGGTTGTTCCTCCTATAAACTGAGCTATTTCAGATAAAGCATTACTCGTAAACAACTAAGAAGCAGAGCCCTGTTATCTGCACTCACACATCCAGTACCAAACTACAATGATTTAGGTGGAGGAGCACGGTGGAAGACATTTGAAGACATTGTGCACGCTCAACAAATCCTCAATCAACGATGATCTTACAAAACGTTATTTTGTTATTATTATTTTTTTTTTCATGTGACTTGTGCAGCAACACGAGTCGTCAGTAGCCCAGCACAAGTCCCCACAGTGTTCAGGCACAACAACAAAAAACTACTTGGTTCGGTTTAGGAAAAGATGGTGGTTTGGGATAAAATAACTCTGGAAGTGACGTTACTAAAGTACAGAAGATACGAGAGTCAATGTTGACCTCTGGTTTCACACAGGACAGGAACACTGGGTGAAAGTCCAGTGTTTTCAGAATCCCCCCTTCACCCTGACCTCGTCCTTTTGACGACTTTGTCGCTCTTTACACTAAACTGCCCGTCCCTAATCCCAATTGGTTACGTTGGTTGTACTACAAATTCGTACTTTTCCAGCCCGACACATTTCACTGCATGTTTCAAGTCCAGCCTGGACGTCACCTGCTGCACCGAGTCTGTTTTGTGTCTGCAACCCTCCTCCCCATTTCCCTCGGCCGCTCTCCCTCGCTCTCTGTCAAAAGGAACACACACATATACACACCTCCGATTTCACGTCTCATCGCCCCCCGTGACCCACATAGACCAGGAACTAATTCTCACAAGCCAGAAGAGAGAGCCGGAGAGATAGAAATGGAAACGGAAAAGTGACGGGAGGCCGGCGCGGAATTGGGTAGGAAAAAAAAACGAAAGAGGGAGGAGGAATGGAGCCGGATAATGTAGCCGGTAAGTGATAGACTGAGCAGCGGGAGAGGTAGAGCGAGGTCAGATGGAGAGATGGATGGAAGGAGAGCAGCGGAGGGGTGGAAGAAGGGAGATTTGGGTCGGCGGAGTGCAACTGCATCGAGAGAGAGAGAGCCGAGATGAGGAGGGTAAAAAGGGGGGAGACAGAGAGAGAGAGAGAGAGAGAGAGAGAGAGAGACAGGAGGCAGGAAAGCAGTTGAGCAGACAGAATGTGAAGATGTGTAGAGGATAAATGGAGGGGGTGAAGATGAGAGAGAGGTAGAAAGAGAGGAGGAGATGGAGGAGGGAGGCTGCGGAGTAACAGTCATCGGTATTCCAGCCTTGTACTCAGTTTCCAGCCAAGACAAATGAGAGCCAACATCAGGGAGGAAGTGGATCAGCTGAAAACACACCAACCTCTCCCTCTGTCACTCCGCTCCCCCCATCCCTCCATCCCTCTCCCCATCTCAACCCAAAAGAGAAAGAGGCTCATAGCCGCGGTGGATCTTACTGCCGGGACCTTTTTCCCCCGACATTGCACAAACTCGCGCGCGGCGGCATAGTGTCACGAATAAACCGTTTGGCTGCGTTACGTTCACCCCGTTCTCAGGTTAGTGCAGCGGCACGGGGCGTCCTGTAATTACAGAGAACATTAGTCTCCTCCTCTGCCTTCACTCTGCCGGAAAGACTTGTTTGAGGTGTCATCATGTCGGGGTTATTTATTGACGTTGTTTATTCATGAATTTCAGAGTCTTGAGGGAAAGAAAAATATACAAATTTGTGCCCTGCCCAGTTTAGGAATTGAATATGATACTTTTTTTTTTCAACCAGGAACAATTTGATCACTGAATACGTTAAAAAGCTTTCAGTACTTTTCATACTCCGTCCTATGGACACATGTCCAAACACTAAAATAAAATAACGTAGGAAAAGTATTGGGATGTACATATACACAAAAGTTTGGGGTCACCCAGACAAATTTTCCGTTTCTTCGCAATTTCCTGCATGGAGTAGCCTTCATTTCTAAGAACAAGAACAGACTGGCGAGTTTAAATGACCATGACATGGCCATTTTGAGAGTATAATGGAACCCACACATGTGATGCTCCAGATACTCAACTAGCTCAAAGGAAGGCCAGTTGTATAGCTTCTCTCACCAGCATAACTGTTTTAAGCTGTGCTAACATAATTGCACAAGGGTTTTCAAGGGTTTTCTAATCATCCATTAGTCTTCTATGCAATGAGTGATAGTTGCTGGAAATGGGCCTCTATACACCTATGTAGATATTTCATTAAAAACCAGACGTTTCCACCTAGAATAGTCATTTACCACATTAACAATGTATAGAGTATTTCTGATTCATTTAATGTTATCTTCATTGAAAAAAACAGTGCTTTTCTTTGAAAAATAAGGACATTTCTAAGTGACCCCAAACTTTTGAACAGTAGTGTATATAAATATGTCTATATATCTCCAAGTGGCTCTTTCAGATTACATTGTCCATAGCCTGTAAATCTATGCAATTTTGCATATGCAGGTACAAAATTGCCCCACACTCAACCCTAAAAAAACAGTATATGATGTCACCGATTTGGATTTGCCGTGGTACGAAATACATATTGAGCAGAGTGATCCCAAACTGTAAAGTAGTTCATGAAAACCATGCTGCGGTTTCTTCCACAGCTCAACACACACACACTGCTTCGCTGTTTGTATCCGCTGATCTTGCACATTTGTGGGGTTGAACAAAGGTGAACCTGTTAAGAGTCTGCGGGGAAATTGCACCAAGACAGGAAAACCTTGTGTTTGTCTGTCGTGGAAGCTTTAGTTGCCGCGAATGGAAGAGCTCATTTTCACAGCGACTGCTGCCGGAGCGACTGCACCTCCAGGCTACGCAGTCATGTTCGCTCTGTGCACCGAACTGACAGCAGCTGGAGTTCGACAGTGTTATTGAAGCGGGATCCAAGGTAACATCAGAACTGTATGTAAAGTGCAATGAGGGGAGAGGGCAAATATTACGCGTGTGAAAACTAAACTGCATTAACGTGAAGCAATGACTTCAGTATGTGCAGCTTGATAAGAAAACCCATCAGCGGGAACTCGGGCTGCTCCCTAACTGACCAGGGCTGCCACAGCAACCATAAGTCACATGGTTTACCTGGTTTTATAAAGTGATCGCTCTCTATTTCTAAACCTGAAGAAAATACACCCAGCAGAGTGCAGATCTCCACCAGTTGTTTCTCTTCCAAGATGGAGGCGAAGATAAAACAAAAGCAGGGATTTATTCATCTTGCATCATTCCTAATGTAAGTGGATCATAACGGAATTATTCTGCAGATGCTCCAGTTCAAAATGAGACCAAACTTTTTCCTCTGAATAAGAGTTTTCCAACCATGAAAAAAAAAAAAGGCTTGGCAGACGAGACAGTGCTTGTTTTGAGCCTCGCAGATGAATGGGAATGTGATTACTCAAGAGTGAGGAGTGAGCAGTCAATGACGGTGTTAAACAGACAATAGAATGGGTTATTCAAAAAAATGTGAATCAGTGAAATCAAAAGAGGTCGTGGAGCAAACAGTCATTAATAATCCCAGTTATTAGCCGGTTTATGGGTCCAGTAGTATGCGAGATGGACGGACAGACAGATGCACACACTCTACCGAAAGCGTGATCTCCATTTTAATACGCATTCTTGTTTTCTTTATTCTGCTCGCATTGTAATTGGACCTCAATATACAACATTATGTTGGCACAGCTGGAAAACCTGTAAACAAAGGCAGCAATGTCGCTGTCTCGGTTCCTCTTTGCCGAGGCCGAGGTCGTCTGGAGATTAGGCTCGTTTGAGACGCCGCAGCAGGAAGACGTGGAATCCGCTTTTTAATGGGGAGTTTTTCCTCTCTTTTTTTTCCGAATATGATCAAACGGTACATATTGTGTTCAAGACAAATGGAGTCAGACCATCTGCCGATTCAGCCCACGCGTAACATCTGCAATCACACGTGTTTGTCCTCATCCTGATAAGATTTCTAGATCCAGATTTTACTTATTCAGCATCAGGTGTAACTGCGCTCAAAACGGAGAGTGCAAATGACTAAATTGCATAAACGATGTCCTGGTTGAGTTAGTGAGTGATTTTAATGAGTGAGTGAGACTAAAAGTCACTGTGCTTTGAGTCTGGGGTCTTGGGGCGGCGTCCAAAATTCCTACTTTCATCAATAGTCCATAGACTCAATCGACACTGTGCATGTGTTCAAGTGTATATTTAGCAACGTGCTGCCTTCAGCCGGCATTTGCACCAAAACTATGTGTTTATAGAGAACACAAGTAGTGGATTGAGGCACTTAATTCCTTTTAATACATGTCTTTTGAGTCAATCTCTATCGCTGGAGGAGGTAACTCAATCTAATACTTTTATTCTCTATAAACACACAGTTTTGGTGCAAATGGCGGCTGAAGGCAGCACGTTGCTAAATATACACTTGAACACATGCGTCTTAGCAGCTTTGCTGATTGAAGGGTGTTAGGGGGAAACGAACTGTGATCTTGATGACACCATAGTATCAACATGATGAGCCAGTCACATGATCCGGTCCCGCCACGGCCTTCAATCAGCTCTGAGTTATCCCTTCAGTGTAATCTCCTCCCTCTCTCTCTCTCTGAATAACACATCCAGCAGCACACAGTAATGATTCCACCCACTCCCTCTCTCTCTCTTTTTCTTTCTCTCTCTCTCATTCTCTCACTATCTCTCTATCTGTCTCTCTCTCGCTACCTACCCCCCACTGGGTTTTCCTGCTCTGATTACTGTTTGTTCATATAAAAACCAAACCCACTGTAGGAAGGATGTACAATTCTGGCTGAAAATGAGGAGACACAGATTTGTCATGTGTCTCTCTCTCTCTCTCTCTCTCTCTCTCTCTCTCTCTCTCTCTCTCTCTCTCACACACACACACACACACACACTTTGATGCAAGAGGATCAAATGGCAGTCGGAACATCTCTATGAATCATCACAACAGACCCACACAACACTTGCCCCGCTCCCTCTTGTCTCTCTCATTAAAGGGTACGTCTGCTGATATTCTATATTTCTGTACCGTCAGCAAACCCGAAAAGACCAAACACAAAAATGACTTGATCCCACTAATAAGTACCGACTGTGTAGCCAAAGTCTGATCTATCTTATTCCTCTGTACCATACAGCTCCACTGTTTCCCCAAAACTATTTTTTTTTAAACCACACACACACACACACACACACATCAAAGCGGATCATCGTTGCACTGGGTGACATGTTCATTCGTTAGCAGCTGAACATTTCAGACCTCTGACCTCTGAGTTTATACACAACAGGTCTGGTGTTGTGCTCTTTGACTGCCGTTTCCTCCGGTTGGAGAAAGAGGCAACCAAGATAGGAATAATGAAGTCAAGTTCCTGCATAGCGTGATCGCTTCCTAGTTAACAGAGCCACAACAATCCCAACAAGAGTGTCAAAGATCAACTACAACACCTTCAATTGTCATGAAACACTCATCTTCAACAGGAAGAGGTGCCGGTTGGATGATAACGTCACGACCGATTGGTTCAGGGAAGAACTAAACTAAATACCATCCACTTAAAACAAGCAATCAACTACAATGAACACAATACAATGTCCAGCAAAATTAATAAAGTCAAACAAAAAGGTGATTCACTTTGATTATTAGGCCCCCACCTCTTCCTGCTGCTGTAAATGCTCACAAGCACATGAAAGGTAAAACACGTGCATCTCTCAGGATGAATTGTAAAAACGTGGTTGTCTATTCACTTTTCAGTTCTCGCCCTATCATCAAGTTAACGTTTCAGTTTGTCCAATACTTTGGGTTTCTGGCCAAATACCAAATGCAAAATCGAATCCCATTCCCATCAGCCTCGGCTGTATGTTGTGTTGAAGAATTTTGATAAAATAGTTCTTACACCACAAAGAAACTCTGCTCTAATGAATGTCCGTCACTTGTTGAACATAAGGGACAAACAATCTGGATCTGTGATGCCTTTCAGTGCGTTACAGGTTACAGAGATCTGGAAAAGACCGAACTGAAACATCGATGACTTCATCGGAAAAAGAACCAAGGACTTTGTAAAAAGTGTCAGTCTCAACATGTTAGACGCTCCTCCTTCCTCACTTCCTCTCCGTCTCTCTTGCCGTTTTCTGGTTCCATTCTTCAGACTGACATAATCTGAATCATGAACAACAACATTTTTAATTAAACAATATGCCTCCAGAAAATTGGCAAGTATTTCTTGAACTCAGCCTCTAAGCATGTATTTAAAACTCCATATTTAGACATTAATTAAAGCATTGCAGCAGTGCACTGATGAGAACAACAACTCCACGGCTATTACGGCCCTCTGCATTGTCCTCCTTGCTTATTTCTTTCTGAAATAAACGGCACACACAAACGCATTTACACACAAGTTCGGGCCGGAGTAATAACGGGAACGAGACGGAGGCAGCCAATTGTCCCGACTGTATCTTATTTGTACCAGGGAAGATGAGCAATCGAACCGAAATTAAATGAACGGGGGAAAAAGAGGAGAGGAGCGACGCAGCGGCAGCCACACACCCAAAAAAAAAAGTGTTGTTAAGTTGAATTTAAAGTGCTCTGAAGAGGATAAGCAAGTAGGCCAGTCAGGAGAGGAGGAGAAAGAGGCGGAGGAGAGGAGAGAATGGGTGGAGAGGAGGGGAACAGGACGGGGAATTGATAAATAGATCATTGTATGCACGGAGCTGCTCTGCCTCTCCTCTCCGTCTTTCCCCTGTCTCCAACTACCCCCTGACACCAGATAAACAGATTTCATAACTCATCTGTTTACTGTAAATGAGCCTAAGTAAGGCCGGAACACAGAGGATTCACACGAACACAAAGGATTTACACACACACACACACACACACACACACACACACACACACACACACACACACACACACACACACACACACACACACACACACACACACACACACACACACACACACACACACACAACCAACAGTTGTACTGTATAACGTTTTTTATTCTGTTCCACTCTTTATGTTTCTTGTCTTCTCGGTTTCTTCTGCAAATGAGCTTCTGTGTGTGTTTGCTCAATGTTTTGACAGGACTCGTGGCGGAACACTTAACAGCACAACACACACACACACACACACACACACACACACACACACACACACACACACACACACACACACACACACACACACACACACAGATTCACAAACAGATACATATAGGCTCCTTTGACATACTGTATCTGTAATAGAGGAAGCAAGCTGGTGTGTACAATTTAATGTGAACGAACACACACACACATACACACACACACACACACTTCAGGGATGTAATAGACTTAAACATATAGAAACACTGTATGGCTGTAATGACTTGTAGCTCTGGTGGAAACATGACAGAGAGATGAGAACAGAGACATGAGAACATAGAAAAGGCAGAAAGGTACTTGGGATATTTTTCCCTCCATCTCGACTTGCAGAAACACCTCAGAAACCTTTTCACAGATGTCCTCTCCTGCATGATTCATGGGGAACGATCATATTGTGATGGATAAGGTAAGGGGCGGTATAAAGCAGGGGAGCCTTGTTTTTTTCTTCCTGTGGATGTGTAAAATCTATAAACCTCAAAAGCAGCGGCAGCAAAAAAACATAAAAGTAAAAAAAAGAGTCAAGTATCCGATATAAATCTGATGTTCCAGCTTCTGGGTCGCTCTTTGCATTTTGTTCTCACAGAGTGACTTTTAGGGGCCGTACAAAAAGTATTAAGGGTGGAAGAGAGGTTGAAAAAGAGGAAGAGGAATGTATTTTTAATTTTTGCATTTTGTAGTCTGACTTTTTTTGCGGGGTGAGAAGCAGGGGATGGTCTTTTAATTTGTACTCATCCTTAATTTATATCTCAGGCTTCCCTTGCAAGATGAAAAAAAAAAGAAAGAATTAAATGTTCATTAATGGGTTGCACAGTGGTGGCACTTCATCTTGCGCATAATACAACAATCCGGTCACCGTTTCAGGGCGACGCTTGTTTCCAATCAAAGTCAACTAATCACACTAAGTCAGTAATGAGAAACGCAGAATATGGATAGTCATAAATTACTGATATTAGACGATGAAGGTTATCTCTCCTCCAAATTAAACACAATATTTTCCCTCTATGACGCACAAAAGCGTTTTCAGACCCGACGCTTATCAGCAGGACGACAAAATCTCTTTGTTGCTTCCCAAAACCGTTTAAAAATCCGGGTTGAAACATAAACGATATGACCAGTGTTGTCCTGGAGATTGGTCTCGGTCTCAAGACCACTTTTTCTCCAGTTGCTCTCAATCTCGCGTCGGAATCGATCGCACCTCAGATAGAGATGACTTTATTTCAAGTGCGGTCAAGACCACAGAGAGTCTTGACTAGAACACACATTTTACGGCATACTGGGATTGCGGTTTGATTATAGGTTCAGGCACAACATCTAATACACAAATAATTTCCATACAGTCCCTTATAAAGGATTTAGACGCTCTCCTTTCTACCCTCGGGTCTGCAGATTCAGCAAAAACACATTTGCACTCTCTCTCTCTCTCTCTCTCTCTCTCTGTATTACTCCTGAAATCCTCATTTTCCAAATACAAGGCATTTAAACGCCACCTGTTCTCCTACCTCATGTCCCCCCTGCAGTTTATTTGCAGCGGCAAACACACTTTGTTACAGTCGGGGCTCCAGCACTGCAGCAAATGAGTTTCTGAAAGTGTGGAGGAAACAAAAACCTATATTGAATATGAACGATAACATATTAGAAACTGGATAATCTTTCTCACCTGAATAGAAGAAAAAACAAATCTAGACACAGAGACGATTGAACAAGGAGATTAAATCCATTTAGCTTCCTTTTTTTCCCTCACAATCCATTTCTGTTCAGACAGAGTTCATTGGTACAGATAATAAGCACTGTGGGATTGGTTGTGTACGTGCAACGTATTTAAAAATATGGCTGAAAAGTTGTGTTTTTTAAGTTCTTTAAAACTTCTTACACCCCAGATCCCCCATACGCGCTCTGGGGTTCCCTGTACCCATTTTTCAAGTAGTCGCATGAACCCCCTATGAGTTCTAATAGTTGTGTTATTTTATATAATTTTTTTCAGAATTTAGTTGTGAAAAAAATTTATATTTTCAAATAACTCACTTTTATACCATATTTTGATCATAACTATGAACATCCAGCATGATCTGAGCATAATTTTATCAAGATTCCCCAAAAATGCCTTGTCGATAAAACGAAGCATTGGGGAGTTACCATAGAGTTTTAGTCAAAAAACGGTGTTGTTCGGTTCAAAAATGTAAAAGTTATAAGCTTTATGCCTTCTCACCATATGTTTGAGGCATGCTGGGTAAGAACATTTGCATAAAGCTCTGACGAAGACGTGTGGCGCAGTCTAAGAAACCTCCCACCTTCACAGAAGCAGGCAGAGACGAAAACACAACAAGGAAGTAGGAAAACAAAACAGTCCGGGTGCACTGAATTTTGCATGTTTAGACTCGTATGGTTACAAATAGGTGTCGTTTATTGAAATCTGACTTTGTAAAGTGTACTTATGAACGCTTTTGTAAAACGTTACGGCCGTCGCCGAAAACGACGGCGATGTTACGGGGTTTATGTAATTACATAAACTTAACGGTAAGTTAAATTTTTTTCTGTTGGGATAGAACTCTTCCAACAAGGCTTTACTGTATTTCGGTAATTTAAATGATGTTAATCAACGTTGTAGTTCTGGATATCCTTTAGGAAACGTAACTTGACTTTTCCTGTCCGATAATAGGCGCCGCGGGGCTCTGGGGTTAGAGGTTAAGTTTCAAATGATTATTGTCATACTTATGACTGAAATAACTTTTTATTTAGTATTTAAACACATGCATTGAGAGTCATTGGGGATCAAAGTCACTTAAAGAGGAAGAGCTCAGAGAGGCAAACCACCACCAACCTTCTATTTTGCCATTTAATAACCAAACATCAGAGCTGAGCTCCAGCTGCCCCATTGTCACACGTAATATATGCACCTGCAACAACGAGCCTTTGATTGTCGCTCCATTCGGTGTTTACAGGAGCTGCATTAACACCTGTATGCGAGGTGAAGCCTGTTCCTGTGCATATTCAGTCGAGGAAAGCTTTTGTTCTTTTGGTTTTTGGCTGATTATCTGAGGAGATGAACACTGGATATAATGATAATAATAATGCATTGTATTTGTATAGCGCTTTAAAAGGTACTCAAGGCACTTGAATATGGAAGCTGTGGTTGTCTTTGTTTTAGCTTGTCAGTAGATTTCGCTACATGTTTACACAATTACAATTTGTATGTATATATATATATATATATATATATATATATATATATATATATATATATATATATATAATATATAACAATATATATATTGTTATATATATATATAACAATTTGTATGTATACAATTTGTATGTATATATATATATATATATACGTATATATATATATATGCAGTGGTGTATAGTAACGAAGTAGAAATACTTCGTTACTGTACTTAAGTAGTTTTTGGGGATATCTGTACTCTACTTTACTATTTATATTTCTGTTTACTTTTACTTTTACTTCACTACATTTTGCAAAGAAAACTGGTACTTTTACTCCGATACATTTCTCCTGAAACCTTCGTTACTCGCTACAAAATCAAATCTATCTTTAAAAAAAAAAAAAAACATCGGGGACTGTGGTGGAACACAGACTCCACCAAGCAGGTTTTCAATCACAATGTTTTACATTTTCCCTCTACATCCTCTAGTCCAGCGCTACCAAACCTTTATGCGTCACGGACCGGTTACGTGAAGACAATGGGTCAATCCCAATCTCCACCCTAAACCCTCAAACCCTGAACCCTCAGGGACTCACTGACGTCAGCTGCTAAGTGGCTGAGTGTGAGAGGCTGTGAGGGCTTGAACTGGTGTGAATATGAATGGGACAGCATTTTGCTGCAACATATCACGTGACTACATAATAAATATTGTGTATTTATTTTATACTTTTTATTCACTGATTTGAACGTCTTCCTCACGAGATGAGAAGTCATTTTAGATGATATATTTACTTGTTTTTGTCAAAACGAAATGTTTGATGAATGTAAACAAAATATTTATAAATATATTTTCTGCTTGCATTCCTCTGATTTCATGTGTTTTTATGTTCCATCTTTAATCCGTAATGTTGTAGTGTAAATGTATTTTATCGGGCTGAACGCCCACGTGTCTCTTTGTTTACCTTTTTTTTTTTTTACGTCTCCATGCTTCCATTGGGAACTGCGTGTTTAACGTCACATTGCTATGAACTATGGGTAATTCCCTTAGGCAAAGTCAGCATCTAATGCTGACTTACGGAAAGGGATCATAAAGGGCTCAAAATGTCTGCCAGAGAGCCTCGAGCACTCTACGATGTGACAATGGGACACCCCTAAACCCTCACGGACTTCGCGGGAGCGCGCCTCAAAGTCCGTGAGTCCGTAAGGGTGGAGATTGGAATTGACCCAATATTTTCACAGACCGGGTCCGACCTCGGAAAGACGGGAGACAACGACACCCGACGTGTGTTCGTTATGTCCAGTCTACTCCTAACTAAACCTTTAGTCCAGTCTACTGCTTAACTTATAACGCGCTGCACAAAGACGGGATGTGGAAATGGAAGCAGGTTTTCATGCTTTTTTGGCGATCTCAGGATACTCTGCCTTGGTTTCCAGATCACCGACAGAGTTGTAACAGACTTACGTTTCATTTTTAGAGTAACGTAACATCTTGACATGTGTCAAGAGATTCCGTCTGAGGTTACCACAGACGGATGTATGCGGTCATTTTTCACAATAAAACATCTTTCCGGCCTTGATTTTTTTTTATTTAATTGAAATGTTTCATTCATTCTTTCTGTGGCCCGGTACCAAGAGACCCACAGACCGGTACCAAGAGACCCACAGACCGGTACCAAGAGACCCACAGACCGGTACCAAGAGACCCACGGCGGGCGGAATGAGCATACTTATAACCACACTGTTACAAGTCCTTCATAGTGTCATATTGCTTTTTGGAGAATTATGATGATAAGTTCATAGTAGATGCAAAAGTATACTTAGGTACAATATATTATGTTGAACATAATATATATGGATGGATCCCAGCCAACCCAGTTATTGTATCAACACAACTCCTGGTCCTTGGTCACGGTGACCACAGCACTTAAAAGAATAAACTTCATCATTCTCAAAATTCTGACCCTTTGCTTTTTTATTAAAAGCATGTACTTTTACTTTCAATACTTAAGTACATTTTATATCAGAAAAATACTTTTGATACTTAAGTACAGAAAATATCAGATACTTTAAGACTTTTACTCAAGTAGTATTTTATTAGGTGACTTTTACTTTTACTGGAGTAATTTTCCAGTAAGGTATCTTTACTTTTACTCAAGTACGGCTTTTGGGTACTTTATACAACACTGTATATATGTATATATATATATATATATATAGCTTCTTTCCACTGGCCGTCACTCTGATGAACAACTAATCAGACACCTACATCTGGACGACTTTGCACTATTTTTGACTACTGTTGTCTTTAATGTCTTTTTTATATTTATCTTCTTATTGTATATGTGTGTATTGTGTCCATGTGTGTGTAAACATAAACCCGATTCTGATTCTGATATACATTTTTTAACTATTAGCTACTAATAGCTACTACCAAATATTCTCACTGTACATCCTTACCCAAGACCATAAACAATATTAACATTTACAAAAAAGCCTAATATCTATAATCTATGTGGAAAGCAATTCAATAGTTTTACTGAAGCACTGCGCTTAAGCACACTACCAGACGTTTAAAACTATGGAGAAAAACTAAAAATCCAATATATTAACTTATCAACCACTGACAAATGAATTTCCATGACCTCCGCCATCTCTGACAAAATCAGCAAAGACGTTGTACCTCGTGCATTTGGATCTCAAGAGGACTTGAGGAAACTCATCTCGGGGATATGAAAAATACGACGTCATCAGAAGGCAGCAACAGTATTGTTATATTAAGGTGTTTATTTGAGTCAAAAGATCTGAATATTTCTTCCACACTCTAAACCACCATTGAACAGTTGTATCATAACTACTTCATTATTGATTATGAATAGAGATGTCGGTAATGGGTGTCTTGCTTTTTGTATTCTGAACACTTTAGTCACGACATTAACCAAGAGTTTAAATGATCAAAGGATGAAGTCGTCCCATCTGAGAGGCATTCAAGACGTGCTAAGCTTTATGCCCCTTGTTATTCAGCTGCTTATCCAAAGGCCAATTTCAATCTAAGACTCCACCTGTTACTCTTTGATCACTTTAGACTGAACTTATAAACATGGAACACGACTCGTTGCTTCTCCAGAAGAGACAGCAAAGTGTTTACAGACTTGTGCTCGGTTCCTCATGCTGATCTCTGCTCACGTCTCTCTCTCGGATCTGTCGTCTCGCATTATCTTACTAATATCTCAGAGTTTGTTTCCTCGCATAAAAACAGCAGGGACTAATTTAGTGTTCGCTGCTCTGGAAGTGCAAGAAGCTACGAAACGAAAGAAAAAAAACGATCCCAATCAATATGAGATCTCTGATATTAATGCCCTTGATTCACATTTCTGTCTGCTGCAATATGATTCTGAAATGTGGCCCGCTTGTTGAAGGAGCAAGATGTTTTATTGTTGCATAAAATCACCCTAATATATATGCAGGGGGGTTCAATCAATACCAACGACTTAACGATTACTTTGCATGCTGAGATGAGATTTCTGGCTTTTCCAAAATACACTTTTGTCACAGTTTCAAATACACACGTCCAGAGAAAACTTTGGAAAGACGGAGAATGGTGGTTGTTAAAGTGCGTCACAAGCGTTACATCACAGTTCATTCTGAAGCCGTAAAAAGCAAAAAACAACCTATTTTACTTCACACAGACCCGTGCAATGCCGCTGTACTCGGCCAGCAGCTGGTCATCCTTGATAACGGTCATGAATTACATTATGCTCTTTTAAAACGTCCTGCGAGGGAAAGTGGAGGCGAGCGAAGAGCAGAGATATGTGATACATAATAAATATAACTCAGCTGGAAACATTTGTGAATGAGCTTCGATCATAAAACACGCGAACACAGACACTTGCTCTGGTTGACAGTGCTAATAAAGTCCATTCAAAGCAGTTATGGACTATTTAACACCATGTTTGCGTTTTAAAATCAAGCTAAAGCCCAACACACATTTTGAATTGTCACAGTAGGAAAAAAAACAAAAGCTGTAAATAATAAATGTCCACGAATCCAGAACAGTTACAGGGTCCTGGCATTATTCATGCTGGCTCACTGTCACACTTTCATGGTTTACTGGGACACGGAAATGAGATTATCCCTGTGATCAAAACAGGCGCTGGAGGGGCCTTTACAGTTGGAACCGTATGGCCACTGACAACGCGTTGTAACCACGCTCTCCTGTTTCATACAGTAAGATACAGTCAAGGGTCCTCAATCCTGGATCCTTCTTAAAGGTTTTGGTACAACATACACATCATAGACCTTAATTAAGCGATTAAATAAAGCTAATTTAGAGGCTTGAGTCAATGGAAAGATTCCCGTGGATGTGAATTCAGTGCGACTGCAGCCAAGGGCCAATCGGGTACATTGCAAATGTTTCCACTGGAGCAAACACTGCGTTTGTGCTTATCCCAAAAGTTGTATGAGTCAACGATAAAAACAGAGACGAGAGAGAAAAATGAAGAGAGAGGATGAACGCAGAAAAAGCAGGAGTTCCCACTGAGCCCTCACACACGCACACACACACACACACACACACACACACACACACACACACACACACACACACACACACACACACACACACACACACACACACACACACACACATTGCTACTGTAGCCGGCTAACAGCTAACCTCTGTAAAATCTGCGCATCGGTTATTCGTTTTGGCAAATAGACACGGCCTGCAAATCACCAGCCAAATTTGCACAGTGAAGATGATAATAAATAGACTGTCTATGTAAACTGCAGAAACCTGTCCAGCCGCTTCCCATCTTATCTGTTCCACACACATCCTGCACCACGCCGGCCCTTCTAGTCCATAACGTCAGCGCTCTGCCAATTAAACTGTCGTGGTAGTTGCTGGCAATTATTTAGTATGCCGCCATACTTTTTCACACCATCTGCAATTTCACTTAACTCGGGTAAACATTGCTTAATGACCGACCTCGAACCCCTCACTTTGGTAGGAAATGGACCTCGTTATTGAATACAGGATCGTATCATGTATTTAATGATTTACTTTATTTATTCGGAGAGCATGCAGAAAAACTGAATGAGTGTGAAAAAGAATTTAAAAAGCGTATATATCTCAGTGTTTGATAATTGTGTTCGAAATATTAACCACAAACTATAAATGCCAAGTGTTTAATACCCAGTTGCAATTGAATAAAAGAGTAAAACGCATAAAAGGTCAATTTAAGTCAATAGAATACAATGAATGGAATTGCTTCTGTTTCTTCCATAACCTTTTCTTTTAGCCTTTAAAAAAAAAAAAAAAAACTAAAAGTCTCCCCTTTTCAAATGATGAGTGGCATTTCTGAAAATGTATCGGAGTGGAGAGACCTGTGCCTCAGATCCTGCTGTAGCACCGCACATGTGTATGAAACGACACGACGGAGGGAAATCTGTAGCGTTTAATTCTACAAATGTCATGTCAACCACTGAGTACATCCCATATTATTAAACTACATTTACCTCCTATGTGAGTGCTTCAAACATGTTATTTTTTGTGGAAAAACAATAACAAAAAGAACCACAGTGGATGCATCTCCGGAGAGAGATGATGTGTTGTAGAGACGATGGAGGAAGACAGAGGAGATCAGGTTGA
>JBAMJR010000089.1:9487500-9590000 GCA_038501785.1 Myoxocephalus aenaeus
GAAATGCTGCATTATCTTCTATCTCTGCAGAGATCTTATACCAACTGATCATAAACTGAAAAGGAGGTATTATGTTATATCGTCTTACAGATGGCTCAAAAACAAAGAGAGGAGATTAAGACTTTGTGCTTCAATGAACTAATTGTTGGTTAATTATGAAGCGTACGGTCGCGAGAGTCTGGCTTTGTTGAGAGGATGAAATTGTATCGAGAGTAAAACTTCTCCTGGCGGCTCGGGGTGATAAAACGCACACAGTGTCAGATGTTTCAGACGTTTAGTGGAGCACATTTTAAGCTATGATATCTTGTGGAAAAATTAGTTCTACTCAGTTGAAGCGCATTTCCCAGGGTGCAATGCAGGTTTCAGAGCCAAGACTTTCTTTTTTTTTCTTTCGAGGAAGTTAGCAGCAGAAACGTCCCTCTAAGCATGCAGCCTGTTTTTTTTTTTATTGTCAAATCATTATATTTATACTTGTTTGATTTAGTTTTAGAGAGATTACTGTAGAGAATTAAGATAATTGATATCTACCTAAAATATTGGTGATTGGTAATAACCCTCTACCGATCAGTAGAAACATCCATCATTAGGAAAAGTAGTATTGCTCCCATAATGTTTTATTGTGTATTTGTATGTTTTTTTTCCAATGAAATCAAGAGTGATAAAACAGTTAATAATGATTCAGCAAAGATAAATGGAAGCGTGATGACAGTGTATGCACATTGAAGGGCAAGAAATACCTGTATGAAAATAAGGCAGCAAAGAATTGTAGAACAATATTGATTGGTTCTTCAAAGAAATACAAAAGTTATTCATGCTGAGTGTCATTTCATTTATTTAGTGTTATGCATCGCTCTTGTTCGTAGAAAGAGATGTGTAACAAAAAACAATCTAATTTTACTTAAAAAATAGCGTAGATTGTTGAAGGTTTACTTTTACTGTAAATGTACATTAGCAAAACATATTTCCCCCCATTTTTTCTCTCTGGGTGATGTCATTAAACGGTTAATCCATGTCCCGTCCCTACCCCACTCTCTCTCCATCCCCGAGCTTTTACTCTCTCATCCCACTGAACTGTATAATGTAAAATAAGAAAAGCCATTAATGTTTTAAATAATGGTGCATATGCATCCTCGAGAGTCCTGCAGAGTCTTATTTGCAATGGAAAACGTTCTGGCTCCTTTAGGTCTCTTCCAAGATCGTAGAGTTTCAAGTTGGGAGAAAAAATGGACTCAAATGGAGTTTGAGAATTATAGCAGGGAATCCACTAAAAATGCATCGTAAAACAAACATGAACATGCAGGGATTCATAAGAGAAGCAAGTTGTGTTTTCTTTTTTCCCCCCGCATGAACAATAAAAAGCCCTCCGGCCTGACAGGATTGTATGTTTTCTTTAGTAATCCACTACAAATAATTTCCTCTCTCTGCCTTCAGGGATGTAATGTCTTTTAAAACAAAGCTGTGTCTCAGAAAAATTTGGACATATTATAATTGTCTGTTTTCATATATGTGTGCGAGGCAGAAAAAGACAGAGGGGGCCAAACGCTGACGCTCAGCAGCAGCGACATCCTCTTTGCATACCTCTTATTGCGTTTCTCTTTCCCTTCCTCCTTCACCCGCATTACATTCATGCTGCGGCTGAGACCTCTGCATTTATTCAGATTTATTTTACTGCACAGAGTGTCTCAAACAAGGCAAGTAATTGTTTGCTCTGGAGCAATAAGACGTGAGTGGGGTGCGATGGCATGAAGCTGGAACTCAAAGTACAAGGACGCAACCTAGACAGTGATGGAGGACAATGTGTGTGTATCTGAGGTGCAGCAAAGTGTTCGTATCTAAAGTGTCGTCCTTATTGCCATGGTGACACACACAAAGACTCAAAAGGTGAAAGCAATTGCAGCCGCACAATATCCGGCCACTTAAGCCGGTTGACATTGCTGTTCCAAGTTATTGGTTGTTATTGATCTTCAGTATTGAATGCTTTTGTTAGAATTAGCTCATTGCCGTAGAAAAGGCCATGATAGGGGATTTGGGTCAGATGTGGAAGAGAAACAGATTGACTAGTGACAATGTACCGGTCTTTAAGTGTGGCATTGCAAAGTAAAAGGCTTCGTGTTTGTGTTCTCCTCGGCAGCTGTGCAAACTAAGATGCCCTGGTTTTTCTGTTCTGCTTAAATGAACTTCCAACATACATGTGGACCCATTTCCCTGCAGAGATAGATTAAGAAGTTAAAGGATAAGACTCCCCAAACAAGCCAAAGTCTTGTTATACTTTACGTGTTTCTCAGCCTGTTTGTTTTATTCATTCATTCATTCCTCCTGGAGATGGAAATCCTTCACAACGGCTGGGAACTTGAGTTGTTGGCAATTGTTACTCAAACGGGGAAATAGTGAATTTGTTCGGGACCATTTTCTGCTGCACGTTAACACACATTTGGTGCTCTGGTGAAAACGTACAGCCGTAGAATGGTGCATTGTGGGGGTTTACTAAAGAATAAACCAACTATGTCACACTACACAGGCAATATTGCTAATAGGATAAATTCATTTTATTTTAATTTGTTGTTAAAACCTTATAATATCCCCTGTCTTTTATAGAGTTCCCAGAGTTATGTAACTCTATACTCAATCATATCTGGACTCACATCCAAACACTTAAACATAGCAGAATATATCAGAGAAGTCTACCCAACCCTGGTTTATATTCTAATGTGTCATCTTTAGCTGCTTTGCAGGACTGCAATTATTTCTTTGCTAGTGCAAACTATATACAGTATGTGCTGGCATGTTGGGCATTGTGCAGAAACACACTGGATACTCAAGCCATTAACCAGGACCACTGACATGAGAGAAACACACAATATATCTACTCCAGGCTATAACCAGGACCACTGACATGAGAGGAAAAACACAATATATCTACTCCAGGCTATAACCAGGACCACTGACATGAGAGAAAAACACAATATAAATACTCCAGGCTATAAGCATGACCACTGACATGAGAGGAAAAACACAATATAAATACTCCAGGCTATAAGCATGACCACTGGCTACATGAATACAGCCAACAGGTTCTTTTTGTGAGGGTTTTTTCCAAATGTTTAACTAATAATTCCTCTTGAAATAATGTTTGGCATGTCGCCGTCACTCACGAAGCTCGTCTACTCGCTCAGCGAGTCTTTTTAATGTTTCGTGTCAAAGCTTCACGCCAGCATTTCTGACACAAGCTTTTAGTTGAACCTCAGCATCCGTCATCCCCGCGTTGCCATGGCTTTCTTGTGTTTGTACACTTCCTATATGGCTCAGTGAACTTCATTATGTAAGTCCATTGTGTGTGTGTGTGTGTGTGTGTGTGTGTGTGTGTGTGTGTGACAGAGAGAGATGTGTGTGCTCTGCATTGCGTGTAACAGGGTAGCACATGCTGAGACTGGAGAACAGTTCTTTACATCTGCCTTAATTGAACCGCACTGAAGCATAAATTAGTCTGCCCTGCCAACTCTGCACTTTCTAGTGTGTGTGTGTGTGTGTGTGTGTGTGTGTGTGTGTGTGTGTGTGTGTGTGTGTGTGTGTGTGTGTGTGTGTGTGTGGTGAGTTACTGCCCACGCATGTTTCTGCATTTTGGTAAACAAATTCCAAACTGGACTATTTTAGTTTTTGCCTGTTTTATTTCTCTCCGATTTTTGCACACATACTCACTTTTAAGGCAATTTTTTTTAATCACAATGTGCAGTATAATGAATGGAGGTCAAGGATTAATCATCCTTTTGATGATTTTGATTTGAAAAGTTGAATAGAGGAACATCTCTCTCTCTCTCTCTCTCTCTCTCATGCATGTTGTCAGTTTTTACTGTCTGCACGGATACATTCATCATCTCCACTTTCTCTCACTTCTGACCGATCACCTGTCTTCTCCATGTTTCTATTCCAGCTGAACATGTTCGAGTAAGTCGGAGTTGTGCCCGACCCTCTGCCTCCTCCATTTCCCACCATGATCTGTGTGATTTCAGCTGAGGTTCTGCATTTCACCGTCTGGCTCTTCACAACCACAACCATCGAGTAGCTTCCTGTCAAACTCTTCCTCAAGAGACCTTTTCCATCTTCCACAAGCAAAAGAGAGAGCTTCACTCACTTTATAACACCTTGTGTGTGTCATTGCCGTCCAAAACTGTTCCAAATATTGCACAAAAATATCCACACAAGTATTATTTAATAAATGCAAAACAAGTCTTTTGTGTGCATGTCTTTTGTCTCAAGTTAAGTCTTAAGTCTCTCATTGTTTTACTGAGAGTTTGATAATCTGCTGCATGTCATCCGGTCTGTTTACAACCCGGCGTAGCTTCGTCTCATGACTCCCTCTGTTAGCATACAGTATCATGACATGTGTTGTTTGGTTTATGATCTCCTTAAACAGGCTATTGCAATGCAAGTTCCTCCAAAGTAAATTGCATATAAATGTACATTTAAAAATGAATGGATTGAGATTATCATCACTCCAGGGAACAGGGGAATATTCCTAACATTATTAGGCATGCAATCATAACTGTAAGCTATTTTTCAATAAAAGTTAAGAATACAATATTGTATAATTACACCGGCTCTCCAACTAATGACAGTTTATAATCTACAGTAAATGAACACACAGCTGTCCGGCCTCTCAACACCCAGAGACGCTCACACGTCTCACTGCTCTGCCACCTTTATGGTCGAGGTTGTAATAGGTTATGTTTCAATCTTCTTTTTAGGAGTTTATTACGACACAAACCTGACGTGGGAGAAGATCTCAGTACAGTACGTACACGTGGACACAGATACAGGTACAAGGTAACATTACACAGTTTGTCCCTCGTCCTGCAGCATCACGTCTGGTCCAGGGACGAGGACAAACAACGCTGAGACGGTTTATTGTGGGAGGAGGAACATCAGCAAGGTCTCATCTTGACCTCCTCACATACAGCATGCCGAGTGTGAGGGACTCTCTCAAAGCACAAAAACACGACAATGAATGAATCACGCATTCCATTATTCATCACATATCGATGGACAAAGAGCAAAACCTCCTTTCTGCAAAACGATCATGGAAAAATGGGGGAATTCAACCTGCTGTCTGCACTCTGTGTATGTTTCTTCTTTTTGTATTTGTCTGTATCTTGTATTATGTATTGGGTGTCCTTAACAAATATTATATGTATATATATATATATATATATATATATATATATATATATACACATCTAAACACATTATTATATTTATATATATATATCAATAATAATAATATATGCAAAAAAAATGCAAGAAAACAACAAGTTTTTTTTTTTTTTATTCTCAAAAAAGTACATTTTTCAGATAGGAGGTGTTTTCCTTTTTGTATTTTTTTGTATTTTGTATTATGTATTGGGTATCCTTAACAAATATAATATAATACAGTGGCGGGCCGTGGGTTTTGTATATGCGCCTTTTAATTTTAATTATAAAAAATATTTAAAAAATATATATATATATATATATATATTTATTTTTTTCTTTCATTAAATTATAAAATAACTATAACTTTGTGATTATGTCAGGCCACCAGAGAAGGCTTAGAAGGCTCTGACGGCCCGCCACTGATATATATATATATATATATATATATATATATATATATATATATACACATCCTAACACATTATTATATATATAAATATGCAACCAAAAAATGCAACCAAAAAAGAAAATTTGCAAATATGTGTCTTCCTCGTCAAGGAGTCCCACACTCTGTCTGGTCTATCTCAGACACAGAACGTGAAGCACATTTTAGAGACACAACTGCACACAAAGTCAACGGAAAAACGCGACTGGACGCAGCTCCGCCTCGGGGGCCGCACAAATGAGCGACTGCAGAGAGAAGGGGTGGAAAAAAGGGCGAGCGTTTGGAGGGAAATGTTGGTCACAAGAGGTCGTTTGTCAGGATAGTGCACGTCATTTTTAAGTGCTGGTGTGGAGAGTGTCTTGGGTTTTGTCGTTTGTGGCGGTTTTGCACTGTTGCGTGTATATTGTGTGCTTTTATGATTCACGTCGTGAGTTTTTTTCTTTTCTTTTTTTCAAAGCATGCATTCTTTGTCAGGTTTATTCTAGTAAAAAAACTGACTTCACTGAAATCCTTTATGACACACAGAAAAAAAACTGGAAAAAAACTGCCTTCCTTCCTAAAATAGTCACACACACACACACACACACACACACACACACACACACACACACACACACACACACACACACACACACACACACACACACACACACACACACACACACACACACACAGTAACGGACGCTATGCATATGAGTTCTTCCAATCAATCACTTCCTGGCCTCATCAGCATGCAGCACTTAGAAAGAGCCTCCTCTCTGGGTCACAATCAGTGCTCCTTTTGTCACCTCCCCGCTCTCCTCCTCCTCCTCCTCCTCCTCCTCCTCCTCCTCCTCCTCCTCCTCCCTTCTCACCTTCCCTCATCCATCTCTCATCTCCTCCTCGTCACTTACAGAGACTTACATGGCAACAACAGGAACGAGGGCTCACTTCAATCAAACAATCTGCACAACTATTCTCTCCCTCTCTTTCTTTCTCGGGAGGCGAGACACACAGATAGATCCCCGTGATGGGTGATGGGGCTGGGAGTGCTTGTGTTGAGAAAAAGAGAGGCGTGAGGAGAGGAAAGGAGGCGCTGGAGGAGAGACGATCTGCCCAAAAGAGAAAAAGCTTTTTGAGTGCAGAGTCGGTTAAAGTGTTGTGCTGTTGCTCTCAGTCACACTCCTGTCTGCCATTAGTGTGTCTGCGGCGTTGCAGGAGTGTGCCAGCACTCAGATGATGGACACACCCGGTGATCAGAAGCCGTCAGGGCATCAATTCCGGCCCTCAGCTTTTAAACTGGTTACTTAACGTCTCTCGTGAAAGTGCGTCTGTATAGACTTTTATTCCTCTCAGGTCGCACCGCTTTTACAAGGACAAAGACACTGTACATTGTGTGTTTTAGATGTTGTACAATCTGGATATCTAACCTCCAATTACGGGTCTTAGAGCCATAGAGGGACGTGGGATAAAAGAGATAACAACTGCTGTCGAGCCAGACACTACAATGAGAGATGAGAGCCACTGGAGATGAGAGGAGGTAAAGAAGTCTCAGGGCAGTAGTGCGAGTAAAGGAAGGCATGAAGTGTAAGACGAGAGACTTGTTAGAGAAGGAGACGCATTATTAGGCGTTGATTACTTTTCACACAAACAAGTAATGTGAGGGTTAATCATTTGAAATAGAATGTTTAAATCCACTGGTGGAGGAAGTCACATTATACTACTTCAGTAAAAGTACAGCAGTGTAGAAATACATGAGCATATAGTGTTACAAATAAACTCCTGCATTCTGAATTTTACCCTAGAAGCAATATAAAGGTATTAAGCACCAACATATACTTAACCTGCTGGGTCTTTTTTTTTTTTTTTTTAGGCTACTTTGTAATGTTGTTACATTGGGTTGCATCATATTGTGATGCTATTTATTCTATTTTTGTCCTCTCTTTTATATATATAATGAATTCATGTAGGATGTAGGCCACATACTGTACATATGCTGTATATGAAAAGAATCAACTCGCACATCTGCACCCACACACCCACACACACACACACACACACACACACACACACACACACACACAGCACTGTGGATCTCGTGGCATGCCTGGTTTCCATGGGGACTTGAGAGCTGAGTATTCTGGGATAGAGCTGAGAGCACAGGCAGTACTCGGGCCATATGGGCCGTAGCTGTATTCAAAAGGTGCCTACTACTTAGATTTAGAATTTACATAATGCCGCTCCTCTGGCCGACGGGAAGGAAAGCAGAAGGCAGAAGATGACTGAGACGCTGCAGATTTTAGATTTACTCTTAAATGTAAAATATCACCGGTCTCCATCTTGCATTCTCTCTAATGGCCATGAGGGGGCGATTCCTCTGATTGTATAGAAGTCTATGAGAAAATGACTTTACTTCTCTCATGATTCTCTCAGTAAATATTGTAAACATGAGTTTATGGTCTCTATCCTCTTCAATACAGCATGATGTTCATTTAGTCAATCATGGTTTAATTTAGAGTAAAATAGACGATGTAGCGGGGTATGCTTTGGGGCGGGGCTACCTTGTGATTGACAGGTCGCTACCACAGCGTCGTCACGGTTTTGGTCTCAGAACTTTAACCCTTTCACAGTGTGTTTTTCTTTCATTAATGTACATTGTAACATTTTAGTTGCCTAGAAATATCTTATCCAGTGTTAGGTTGTATTTAGCTCCACCCTCTCGAGTCTCCTCTGATTCCAAAAAACAAAGATGGCGACGACCAAAAGGCCTCAAAACGTGACATCTGCTGACAGCACCGCGATTCCAGTGAAACGGTTGATACCAATGTATTTATATGTTCATAATAGAGGTGAAACAGATAATACTTGTATTATGGATTAATCTGTTTTGTTCATAGAAATACAAAACTTTCTAATGACCATTGAACTTTAATCCATCTTCAAATTGGTGTTTTGAGGAGTCTAAAATCCAAAGAAAATGATTTTCCAGTGTCATAAAAACAGAGAAAAGAACCAAATCCTTGAATTTGAGAAGTTTTGCCCAATAAATGACTGAAACTATCAAAAATGTTGTTGACTATTTTCTGTTGTTCAACTACAATGCAATACAAAGCATCTTTAGAAAGAAAATTTAAATGATTCATTTAATTTCTAAAGTCAAATTCAGTTTGTACACATTTTTGCGCTATTTTATGAAGCTTTTCACTGTAACACACAACTGTAGTCGATATAAACAGCTATATCACACACAACATGGGACACATTCTCTTTGCAATCATTTCTACATTCAAATGATTTTCACGCCATTTAAAATGGCACATAACTACACCTTGAATAAGGAAAGTAGTACTTTAGCAGCACTTAAATTGCACTTACTCATAGCACTTTAGTAGATTAACTTTATTGGAGAAATTGTCCTTTCTTGATTCTTGTTGTTCTGAGTTTGTACTCATGGTTGAATGCACTTAATGTAAGTCGCTTTGGATAAAAGCGTCAGCTAAATGTAATGTAACATAGGGTGACCAGATTTGAGTTTGTGAAAAAGAGGACACTTCGCTCCGGGGGGGTAGCAGTAGTGTGTAACATGCCGTGAACTTACATTTACGTTGAGATCGGTCGACCAATGACAGTTCTCTCTACAGTCAGAGCTTGCGCAAGAAGGTGGAACGTGAGGGAGATACCATTTCCAAAACTTGTAAGGGGGTAATAACTATTTTCCCGGACGTACCATTTCCAAAACTTGTAAGGGGGTAATAACTATTTTCCCGAACGTAGCAAAATCCCGGACGTTTTTGGAATCCCTGCCGGACGCTTTTTTTAGGTCTCGAAAAGAGGACATGTCCGGGAAAAAGAGGACGTCTGGTCACCCTATGTAACACAATGTGGCATTGTAACCCTCGTACTGTGACAGTCATTTTTTTCAGTCCTCCGAAAAGCGGGACCACCTTTCCACTGTCATTTTTGGCTTCGGGGGACAGGAGTCAGCTTTTACCTGCAAACGGTGTCACTGATGCATTGGAGTGACACCTCAACACTGACCCGCATATTCATTAGACCGTCTAATGGCGCCATGTTATTATAGAATCAGCTAATTGTGCATTCAGCAGTGGTCCTTCTCCTGCTAGTAAAGCGTTTAGCAAATCCTGAATTAGCCGCAGAAAGACTTGTCACAGCACATCATTCAGAGAAACTAATTAACTGGCATATCACACGGCAACATGCGCAGGAAGAAACATGCTAAGAGGGACATTTAGGATAATGATGACACAACCGGCCCGAGGTGAGCTGTGTTTGTTTTTTTGGGGCGTCACAGAAGAGATTGTGTGTCGACGGCAACGCGGCGTGCTGTGGGCAAAAAGCGGCGATCGTGGTGGTGCTTCAGAATGGAGAATGTCCAAAAAAGATGATAAGAAATGTGTTTCAGACTTTAACTGTAACATTACATCAGTCAGGGCTCGGCAGATGTTGTGGGGCGGCTCAGAGTTTGTGCATTATTAGCTACACGTGAAAGAGATTAAGTGGATTTTGCACTTGAATAATTGATTGGCTTCATAACTTGTATTTGAATCTGTGTTTGTTCTATTGTCATGTGTTTGAATGCGTCTGGCTGCTATCCATCCAGTTATTGATTTGACTCTTTTATCCTGAGTGATGAAATGAAATATTGTGTTTGTGTTATATATAGTTTATATGTCAGTTGACCATATCATCCCCTCTATCTGTGAGTTGTTCTGCGTTGACTAGGACTCTTAATAAAACTATAAAACATTAATTTCACAAAGAGAATGTGTCTTTTTCTGAGTTTAATTGCAATACATATTGTTCACATTTGCACAATGCAGCTCTCCAGGCTTGCCGGGGTGGAAACAGATCCCTGAACGAGTCATAACTCATCCTTTATCCTCACCGTAAGCAGGTGTCTTTTAATAAACAGGGTTTTGTCTGCCATTGTCGTCTCATTTCTTAGCAGCCGCTTTTCTGAGACGTGTAAAAAGATTCCCAAAAAAGTTCCAGAGTGAGATGTATTTTATGTCGTGGAACCAAACGTTGAAATCTCTTCAACTTGTGTGAACCACAGATCATTGAACCAAAAACCCATAAAAAAAAAAAAAACATTGACTTCGAGACGAGGGACAGGAAGTGCAAGTGGATTTCTGTGTTTTTAGTGACTGCAGTGTTCAGATGACAGCAACATGCCGATGTGTTTCAGAACATGCGCTGTACAGCAATGGCTCATCTTTCTTTTAATATAAATGTCATCTGCCAGAAATCTTCATTTAAATGTGCTATTCCTATCTGTTATATGTGTAGTGTACTGTAGGGTGAGTCATGTTTGTTGTAACTTAAGAATCTAAAGAAAATCACACACACACACACACATACCAGATCTTGGACCGTGCGCTGCATAGTATATTCAAGGCCAACATTTGCATTCTTATGGTGCAACATTCTCAGCGTGTTTTGATTTTTACACAATTTTTTACCATGGAGTCGTCTAGTATATTGTAAATCCCTATTATATTCTGTTTTTAACCATGTAAAGTGCCTTTGAGTGCCTTTTAATGCGCTATACAATGAAATGTATTATTATTATATATCAATTATTACCATTTTTCACTTCCATGTTTTTACCTAGCATATCCGATCCCAGAGACATGACAAAGACGTGGACTTTTAAATTGAATTTTTTACAAAAAAGCATGTTATTTATACATTTAATTTTAACGGATAATAGCAGTTTCAGGTTATGAATACAGATGATAAGTCCCATTATGTTACATTAAATAAAGCAACTGGTGTAAGTAACCAATACATTCACTGCTATAGCAGCGGCTGAGCTTCCTCCACTTTCAAGTGCTGCCATGATTCTCGCTCATGGCGGACAATTGACGCCGAGGAGTTCAGCAGCTTCTCAAATTCCAGATTAAAAATGAAAATTCAATCAGACTGCAGGCACAACAATAAAAGCTGTAAAAAGATAGTAGATTAGTGCGAAAGAAGAAGCAAATGCAACCTAAAATGTATTCCAAGTATAGGCTCAAGGAAGAATAGAATTTCTTTTACCAATCATGTATTTTACTCCAAGGCAGGAGGAAATCTCTCTCTTTTTTTTTCTCAATTACAGTAGCTCAAAAGACATGGAGAAGATACGTATACTGAACTGCATTTTCAATGGGCACTGTATTTTAAAGATGCCTTCAAATATAGTCAACATTTAAAAAAAAAAAAAAAAAAGTGTGTATTTTACAGTAACTAATCTTTTTTTCGTGAAAGCAATTCAGAAATATAAAGCACAGTTTTCTTTCTCTTCCTTCTAGACTCGATAAGGTTCAACCATCTTTAAAAAAAATCAATTAGAAAAGAGGAAATCGAGCCGGTTTCTCCCCCGAGAGCCGCCGCCTGCTGGACGCTCTGAAACGCTTCCCTCATCTGTGAACTGTTTGGCTCTCGCATTTTCTTATAGAACATCTCACTCATGGGAGACATAGTCCTGTATAATTCACACCTGAACGACACCGATGCACCCCGGTGTCTCGGGAGGCGACTGCTAACTGAGCTAAAAGTACACGAGGGTACGTAGCGGCGAGTACATTACCGCACTTTATCGTGTACTAATCCTTATAATGCACTGAACAGCAGTGGATGAATATGATGCAACTGTCTCTGAGGGGGAATTCCTCTTTAATGCCACTTGCCTTTTCCGTCCACACAGACGCTGCCGTCTTCAGCTTTCTGTCCTTCGGATCTTTTAGACCTGCACGTGCACATTGCTGTACCACACACAAACACTCTTGGTTGAGTTTAATTTAAGATTTATGTGTACATTAAAACGTCATTTTAAAATGCGAGTGCAACACAGATGTTATGATAATGTTTGTGTATTTGTATGTTTTAGGGTGGAGACATTTGTGTGAACTGAAGCCACTGGGTCAGAGTACGACCTGTTTCTAGAGTTAAATTGAGAATCAAATCCTATGAAATTGCACGATGCTTTATACATCATTAATGGGCTCTCTTTGCAGAAGGTTTTGTCGTGACTGCTTTGCCTTTTTTGAGCGGTATTCAAATTGTGTATCTACACACAACAGGGATTCACTGTAAATGATGCATGCTCATACAGGACGGGAGGAGGAAGATAAAAAGTGCACAGATAAAGTAGTTGCTCTTCTTCTGTTGCAGATGTTGTGTTTTCAGCAACCTGTAAATACTTCTTATCATTTAGAATGCGCCCTGGGACCCGTAAACAAATATAATATATATATATATATATATATATATATATATATATATATATATTCTTTTTTTAAGAAACCTCACTGACAACAAGTGTTGCAAATATTGACTATTACAAAATTGTCAGGATTATAACCAGAGCTGAAATAATAATGACACGTGTTGGCATTAGGTATCTAGTTGTTGTTGTTGTTGTTGTGTGACATTGTTGCAATGTGATGTTCTTATGTAGCTATTTGAACACAAACCATGATCTTCTTCACCAAGTTGTGTTGTTGCCAAACCAATTGTTTTGCCACGTTAACCATGTGGCGTTGGGCGATATGAAACGTCTTAACGAAACATATCGTTGGTTCAATCAACGTTGAAATGTTGAAAATATAATATTGGTTTTCAGGGTTAATGCCAGAATTAGGTTTGAGTTAGAGGCTTAGGAAATTCATTATGTCCTCAAGGGTCCTTAAAAGTATGGAAATACAAACATGAGAGTTTATGAGTATGTGTGGGTGTGTGTCTGATGTTGACTGTTGAGGACCACTGGTCTGATGAGTAACGCACATTGCATAGTCGACAAGTGCGCGCACACACACACACACACACACACACACACACACACACACACACACACTCTTCAGAGAGATAGCGCTGTAATATTCACCTTCTGCGGAGAGATAAGAGAAGCAGAAACTAATAACACCCGCAACCTCATCCCTCTCCGGTGTTTATGATACTCTTCACATGCTGACGTTGTCACGTCAATAAGCAGAACGTCGCAAAATGCGGCTGGAGCTCGGGTGACAAAATGAGCCAAACGACATTTGATTTAATCAAGTTGCAGTGTGAACATCTCGCAGGCAGTTTGCAGCTATTTCACAGCGCGCACAAAGCCAATCGAGCAGCGCGCGCCTTACAGCTCAGTCGTGACGCTCCTCGAAGGAGCAAAACACTTTGATTCCGCTCAGCCGGGAGAACATGCACATCTGCTAATGTTCTTTTCCAATTCAAACCTGAAAAGCACAGCTCAGTCTTTAACATGGCATGTGGACAAGCCCAGGGCAGAGCTGAGAGTCCCTCCAGCAGCATCATTTAGGTCTGCTGTTAGAAGGCATAAGGGACACGTAGTGCATAATGCGAGGAGTGGAGGCCTGTTGCCTTTCAGCCTGTGGCAATACATTAAATATGTAAAGTCATTTGGCCCAACATCACTCTAGAGTGCCAATACGAGAGCAGGAAGAGAGGAGGCTATAATAACTCTCTCTCACAGCAGTAAGGCAGCCGCTCCCTGGGCTGCAGGATGATTTGGACCTCACCGTGACCGCCCATACATTACTAAAGTGGAGTGTGAAATGAAAGCCAATATGTAGACAGAGGACCTACAGTACCTTCTTTTTTTCGCCAGTCACAGAAAGTTAATCTCTGACATGGCTCATGGCAGCAAAACACCAGACGGACGCTTTAATTTCTGGACAATAACAAGATGTGTACGAAATAAAATGGTTCCCGCTAAATGAATAATGCATGCGGGTTTCTCCCCCTCATTATTCTCTCCGCACAAATGATTGCAAAGGCATTCCTTGGTTAATTAACACGCTCTCGTCACCGGGAAAAAGAAAGAAGAAAAAAAAAAAAAACACACAAAAACAACGGCATCTACTTTGTTTGATGTTAAGAAAAGGAAAGAGGCGCAGAAAGTCCCAGATTATGAACAGTCTGAACTGTTGTTTTTTTTAACTTCTTTTCTGAACCCTTCCCCCATTAGTCTTTAACATTCCTCCCATTCCCACCTCTGTTCTGTGAAATATATTGCTCTTAGCACTTGAATATGTAGCCGTCCAGCCTGAAAAATGGCTTTCATCTAGGATTTGAGCTAAAGCAAATTACCCCTCTGGTGGTATAGATCACTTTTAAGGAGGTAGGATTTGACACGGAAAGTGAGAGCGAGCGAGAGAGAGGAGCTGTGGAAAGAGGAGCAGTATAAATACTGTATGTTGATAAAAGTTAAATAGTTGGGGAGGGGATAAGTCAAAGAGAATACGAAGGAGCATTAATGAGTGAGAACAATTTGATCTTGTGGTTTTCATTGGGATACCAAGAAGCGGCGGAGTTCGTTTTTTTGTACCAGCTCAGGTGGTCGAATATGCTAATTTAACCGAGATCTTATCTCGGCAAACAAAGACGACAAGGCAGTTCTCTTCTGACGAGCGAGCGACCCAAATCTCTTTTTCCTAATATTTGTTTTTGTCATTTTCCCTCAGCCTCAGGAGAGAAGGATTTTAAAAAAAAGCGACTGTCAAGACACAAGTTTAATCACTAAGCAATGAAGCTTGTGCACAGAACTTTTATCAGTGGGAAAAGTTCAACATCCATTTTTAATTGGATTCACCAAACATGACAGGGGCAGGAGAGAAGTAAAGATGTTCGAGACAGGAAAGGAAAGACTAAATGAAAAGGGACAGAGAACGGAGATGGAAGAGAAAGGAAAGGACAATAAAAGGACGGGCCGAGACGGGACGGGGGGGGGGGGGGGTCCCGGACAGGAAGAGAAAGTAAAGGGAATGAGCAAAGAGCTTCCATCATGAGGGACAGGCGGAGTGAGAACTGAAGGAGTGGAGCAACGATAGCCTCCGCTGCCCTGAAGCGCACGTGCTACGTTGAGCCAACAACATCGTGCACAATTATCTGACGACGAAACCTGCTGGAAGCTCTCCGGTTCACGTCTCCCGTCTCACCCGGCACGTCGCCCGTGTCGCCGTGGCGTCGACTCAAGACTCGACACGTACCGCCACACAGCTCCATCCATCAGGCCGCGGAGACGATAATGAGGGAGGCGGCCGCGGGCGAGCCGGACGTTAGGCGCGTTTGACAGATGGTTCCGTCAGCGCGGCACCGGACTTCCTCTTTATCATTCACACTGACCTCTCCCGCCCTTCTTATCCTTCTTCACTTCCTTCCCTTTGTTTGCACAGACCGTTTTTTTTATAGAATAGAGAAACATTGATGAGATATTGAGATGAAAAGAGAAGATCTGAGAAATGAGTGGTGTAAAATTGGTACAGATATGATTTAAAGATGAGAGCGAGGAGATGATTACATAGAGTAAATTACAGAAACAGATAAAAGAAAATAGACAGTGGAGATTGACAAAATGACAGCCGAGAAGAAAAATGTGATCGAAGAGATCGATGATGACGGAGAAGGATTAAGAAAGTGAAATGAGAATGAACTAATTAGGTATTTGAATAAATACAAAACTATAAATGAGATAAGCAATATAAATTAGATCAGAGAAATGCAATGAGAAAGAAAACTGAGATATTAGAGTTTAAAGATATAAAATGGAGTAGACACATTTTATTTAGAAATGTTAGAGATTGAGATTAAAGACATGAGATTAAGACAGATGAACGAGAACAGATAAAAGAGATCATATGAAAATAATGGGAGGAATTAGATTAGATAGAATAACAGATATGAAAAGGAATGAAATCAAGGAAATAAGAGAAGAATAAATGCTAAATATGAAATGGATTAAAGAAAACGTCATGCGATAGATGACACCGTATGAAGAAATGAGACGCAGGTAATGAGACAGAGAAATTTGAATTTGCAAGCAAGATTACAAAACCTGACCAGACCCTCACTGGCACCGGTCAGTGTCCTCCACGTTTCAATATGTGGCGCCACGGACACGTTGTGGTCGAGTCCCCGGTGCAACACATGCTGCACAGCAGTGTTCTCCATCTGAATCTCTCCAGACTCATTCCTCAGCAAGTTGCACATCTAACAGAATAAAATATGGCCTATACTGTCTTTTTCTTTTTGCGAACACGCCCCGCTACAGCTAAAACATGACTCGCCTCTACCGTGTGGAAACAAGTTGATAAAGCCAACAGAAAACACACAGTTCTGTGCTCGGGCCTAGTTGGGATTTGATTGAAGCCCGGGTTTGATAAAAATGAATATTTGATGTGCGAAGGCGCTGGCGAAGTGAGATGAGAGAGATCAATGCCGAGCCCAACAGAACGACGCTGTGGTATTTCAGCTGCAGGATGTGACAGACAGACTCTGGGCGGCCTGGAGGACCCTCTGGGCGGCCCGATAAGACGTGACACGCGGGGCCGCCACATGTCCGACGCATACCAAAATCCTCCTGAGCGTTTCTGCTTCCAGCCCCTGAAGCTTTCTTCCAGTTCCATTCCCCCTGCAGGCGTCACCCCGGCGTGGAGGTGACATCACTTCCTGTTTTTTTAAACCGCGCTCTCCGTTCTTCATATCTCTGACTTAACGCCCATCTCCATGTTCACTCTGCCTCAAGGACATCTGTCACGGATGCAAAGAACATGTAAATTTCTTCTTTTTAAAAAAAAAAAGAGGGTAGATCTCACAGCATAAGCAGAAAAAAAATATTTAGAAGGAAGAGATTAGAGACCTGAGGCTGCTTTTCACATCAAAGACATCACTCTCATCGCTCTGTTTCTCGGTCTCACTCTCTCTTGTCTCCCCGTCTCTCTCTGCTTGCCTTCCCTCCATGCATGCGTGGGTGCAGCTGGTTCCTATGGCAATGCCAGTCTTTCTAAGCTCGACCTATGTCCTCTCTTTTTACCGCTACTTCATTAATAATATACACATAACACGGACCGGCAGGATATTCCATGACATTTATCAGATCTGCGCATTTGGTGATTTGCATTCAATGGGCCAACAACATGCAATATATATATATATATATATATATATATATATATATATATATATATATATATATATATATATTGTATGTTGCATATATATATATATATATATATATATATATAGAGCCCTTAAAAAACCCTGTGTTTGAGTCGTCGTAGGAACCCCCAAATTAATTCCAATACAGATATTTTGATCATAACTATGAACATCCAGCATGATATGAGCAAGATTTCCCAAAAATGCCTCCTCAAGCAAACTTATGGTGCCTTAACGACAGCCCACATACTAATAAGACACCTTTTTGGAAAGATTAGGACCTAAAGAATCGGAATCTGTAACAAAAATCACAATAAAACACAACATTTGGGTGTTCAAAGGAGTTTCTCGCAAGGTTGCGGTATTGTAGCACTTTAAATGAAGTTAAACAACGTAAGGAAGGAAAACAACTTTTTTTTTTTTTACTTAAAAAAGTAAGGAAACGTTAAAAAAATATGTTGTTGTTTTTTTTGTCTGATAATAGGCGCAGGGGGATTTTCGCACACTGTTTTTAAAGGGTTAAAAAGGAATTTATTTTCGAGTATTTCGGTTTAAGAGACCTGGCTGTGCAGAAGGGAAACACCACTTCCTAATTCCTTTGCACTTTTAACACCTCGGTGCTGCGATAAGGCCGATAAGAAAAAGACTCTTCAATGATAATGAAATCAGTTGTTCATCATCGGGGCCACTGATAATAATTAGCAATAGCGCGATACTCCTGTTTATCCCTTCAGGGAGATCTCTCTCCTCTTGGCCCTCCGGCTATAGAGCGGTCGCCCCGCCTTGGAGCTGGTGAGGAGTCCGTTTCTGCTTCAAGGACAACCCAGCAGACTGGATGTTCATGCTAATGTCAGACGGTTCCTCTGGCAACCAGGTGACAGACGAAGCAGGAAGACAAGCACAGTAATCAGCCAGTGACGAGCGGCAGATGGCCCGGGATGACCTGCTGGGTGGATGTGTGCTCCCGAAAAGCAGTCGCAATGGGAGCCATTGGAGGACTGACGGAGTGTGATCTTAACAGGGTGAGAAAACAGGTCAATTTACAGCAAAGGTTTGACCTTTTCACTGCGGCGCGAGTACGAGCTGATGTGGAAATGATGAGCATTCACACACGGTTTTGTTTTTGCAGCGTTTTTGCTCGGGGACCAAGACAAGTACTACGTACTTTTACTTGAGTACTTTCCATCTTGTGCTGCTTTACACAGTACATTTTCCTTTTCACTCCACTACATATATTTAACAGCCCAGCCAACTAAGGTTTTACATTACAAAACAAGAACATCACCCATTTATCATCTGTAACGGCTCAGGGTCGAGGGGACGCCGCAGCTGACATTGGGCCGAGAGGCAAGGTACAGCCTATTACGGAGCAATAACATGTCATTTCACGTCATTAGGCCGACTTTTACCGGCGGTTGAGCGGGGAGCTCAGGGCGCAGATAACATGGAGGGAAGCCAAACATTGTTCATTTGCAAAAAAAACACACCCGCATTGAAAAGGTTTCCCTTAGAGCCGGAGATATACTTGCCGATGCGTAATACTGGAGGATTCCACTAGAGGGCACACAAGAGATCTTTTAGAAGTACCGGATAAAAAAAAAAAAAAGCATTAACATGGTGACACTTGAGGATTTTACGGTCCGCTACTGTATTGTTAATTCTGAGATCACGGCGGAAAAAGCAAAGCCATCGTAGATGAAGCGTAAGGCCCCTAAATCACGCCACACTGCCCCTACCGCTCATGTGGGTATTGCATCGTGCGGACGGGAAACCGAATATGAATGGGGGAAAAAGGCTTTTCAAATATAAAAAGAAGGAAGCGTGAGATCAAAGGTGCAGGTGTCAGGTTGTTTTTGCTCATGGTTGAAGTTCGGTCGGAGAGATTTTTCCATGATGTGCGAGGAGACGCCCCACACACACACACACACACACACACACACACACACACACGAAAACGTGACAGCGAGCGAAGCCCGCAAATGACATTTCTGAAGAAAAGCAAGTGAGGATCCGGTTGGACCGTTGATAAAGAAGCATCGTGATTTTCTAAGTTTTCAATGAGTTTGAATAAACAACTGAAACAGAACTTAAACTACACTAAATTGTCACATATTTAATATTTAACCTTTTTTTTAATTAATGTTCATTTTATGATTTGAGGTGTTTCATTTTACTTCAATTTTTTTAACTGTGAGATTCTTCTCTATAAACCTATTAACCTAAAACAAGATTTAAGAATGACTCATAGCGGTCCAACATAACCTCAACGAACCATCATTCCTGCATTATTTCAAACAGACAAATGAGGGTAAAGTGAGCTCTTACCTTCTTGTTACCTGCACGATTATCCATTTGGTTTGAATACCTCTTCTCTGTATTGTCCTTGATAACTTCAGTGCCGGCTTTTGTGTTTAAAATATCTGGTCTTCACCCCCACCGATCAAACCTTGAACTGGTCCAGTACCATAAATAGTGTTGTATTGGTGGATAAAAGTGCTACATTTGTATGAGAGAATAGGTCGTTTTTTTTTTTATATAAAAAGAGATGATTTTTATTCAAATACTTCTAGTAAAATAAAGAAAATATTGTGACTATCCTACTCCACCACCTGGCAATGCCAGCTCACAATGTACTTGGTGCAGTTAAACAGACGATTTTACACAAGCTGTAAAGTAAATCATTCACGATCGGAGTCGAGCAAACCAAGAAGAGTTACGTTTGAAGTTAACACAATACGCACAAAAGCGCATACAAATCCTAGTGAATAGCGCTTTAATTCCAACGCTCAACTTCTTTCATACAAGCTCAGACAATCAATTTTAACGAGAAGGAAGATGTTTCCTCACTCAGAAATCAGGATGAACCCTACTGGTTCTGAACTGGGCAAACAAGTCAAGTACTGGTCTGTCACTGGTCTTTGCCACATAAAACAAAACCATAAAGAGGAGGCTCAAAATCAGATAGAGATAGATAATTTTTGATTGGACTATAAGTCTCGTCATTGTGTAAACTTTCCCCATAATTTTGCCGATTATCATCCGGCTTTGTATCGCTGCAATGTCAGTGGCAAAAGTTCGCTGGTGAATTAGCAGGGCGCGCCGGGCGGAGGCAAAGTTCAACATCGTTTATTTGCACGCCACCCGCCCAAAGTTAGCCTCCAATTACTCCGACACATCTGGCTGAGCTCAATCAATTATTGCGCATGTTTCCCCGAACGTGACTCTCATGGCGTCACCAATGTTATTGCAACACCACCCCGTGGCTTTTTGTTTTAGATTTTCCTATTTTAGCCGTTCGAAAAGTCCCACTAGACACTCATTAAAGCAAGAGTAATTTGGTGTAATGGAATGCATATGTGGGTCTGCTTTATATGCATATTACATATACATAAGGGGGCTCAAGCGGCCAAATCACTGTAAATCCAGGCTGGATGTTGGCTGCATGACATGATGGATGCAGTATTTACACAGACTCATCAAAAACTCTCGAAACCCTCAGCCGACTTCACCCGCTGCTTAAATTTGTATGATGGACAGAATACAAAATGATCAATGGAATCAAAGAGTCCAGTGTTTTGCGTTTTTTTTTGGGCCAAAGTATAAGCAGCCCTCGCCGGATTCTGATTGGCTGCCGGCCCACTGATACACAGCTGCTGGCTGCTCTCATCAAAGGCCTGCGAGGCTGGAAGAAGAAGAGCCGAATATTCCGACACTCACTCAGTTCTAATTGTAGAAAATGTGAACGGACGGACAGTAGTCGACTGTTCGTCCGTCATAGAGAGCTCCATTCACACGCAGACACACACACACACACACACAGGACACGTTAGCGCACGCAACACAATGATATGCCATCCACTCCACACATGCGCACATCCCACAGGACCTCATTACAGTGATTGGCTTCAGGACCTTCTGCTGATCACCACACTCTTTAATGTTGCATTTGCATCTTAAGTAAATAAAGCACCTTAAACGCACGTGTGTGTGTGTGTGTGCAGCGCGGGCACGTATGTGTTGGTGTGCATGAGTGGTTTTTTGTTGAGAGTTATAGCGCAGCAGAAGCCAACGGAGAGGGAGACAGAGGGAGGGAAGAGGAGAACAGAGGAGACTGTGAGGGGGGGCATGGTCAGAGAGGGCAGACGTGAGCTAAATAGCTGAGTTGGCAACTGTAGACCAGAGAGGGAAGACAAGGGTGGGTGAGTCACACTGCTGTGTGATGAGGTACAGTGTAAGGACGGGATACTTTTTCTGTTTCTTCCTGTGGGAATATATGCTCTCTGTGGCTGTATGTCGGCATTGTAGGATGCTTGTTTGTTGTTTTTGTATTGTGACATTTTTTATGTCTGTTAAACTGTGGGGCCGACAGTAAACGGCAACAATGCAGTGTTCACGTTAATTCAGTTCAGTCACGACGAATCAAAAAAAATTGTGCCTCAGTGGGGCTTTACAATCTGTACAACACACGACATCCTCGGTTCTTGGACCCCGTGCAAAAGAAAAGGAAGAAACCACTGGATCCCTTTCCTTTCTTTACAAAGCAATAGAACGATCACTTGCACGTATTTGATTGCTCCGCGCGGCACGTCGTCGGCCCAGCAGGGGACGAAGGAGAGGGCCGCACCTTTCCCACAATGCCGAGTTCTGTATGAGCGCGCCTGGCACGCAGTCAGTGGTCTGCTTCATCACAAAGGTGTTGGAGGAGGTGCAGCTCTTTCACACCAAACTGGGAAAACCATTTCTTTACAGACCCGGTTTTGTGTCTGAGGACATTGTCGTGTTGAAACAGGAAAGGGCTCTAACCGGACAGTTAGCAATAAGATCTCCCTTCGTTATAAATTAGTGGCCTCGTCCTTGAGCATTAACGATTAGTCAATTAACAGGCAATCCCAGACCTCGTCCGCCATCAGTCTGACAGCGACTCATCTACAGCCAATATTCTGGGGTCCTATGGTTAATCTCTATGAAGCGATATCTGCATATGAATGCAGACAAATTTGGAGAAAAAAAAGCTAACAGAAAAGCTAATTCGTTGTCAGACAATAGCTGTTGGGTTCAGAAATTGCTTTTCAGCCACATATTGTTTTCCTTTATGCACTTAAAGCCAGCTCAAACAGGATTGGTCAATAATACCGGGACTACAAACGGACTATGGAAACCAGAACGATCCCGATACAAGAATCTTGTCCCGTTGCCGACAGAAATCTGCGTTCATATGCAGATGTCTGTTCATAGAGGTTATCTGACAGGGACTTAATCAGCGACCATTTTGCTAATTATTACATTAATCTGTGGTTTGGCTTATCATCCATATTATATACATATGTATACAAGAAGTGGATGAAGTCACCCATTGGTTTGTGAACTGCGTTTTGAAGCATTGAGTTTGACATTTTGGCCGTTGCCATCTTGGTTTTGGTCGACGCCAACGGGGTCGATATGAGTGGGTGGAGCCAAGTGCAACCAAATGCGAACAAAATGTTACAATTAACTGTCATAAACTGAAAAACACTGTCACCGTTAAAGTCTTAAAAAGAAAATGCAGACAACTCCCAGACCTGACAACGCCGTGGAAGCAACCTTTCAATCACAAGGTAGCCCCGCCCTAAAACATACTCCGCTTTATGTTCTATTTTACTCCAAACGGGACCTTAATTTAATAAATTAACATAATTGTGTACTGACGAACACTCTAAACTATAGATTGAGACCATAAACTCATGTTTACAATTTTTACTAAAAGGCATAAATTAAGTGAGAAGTAGGGTCATTTTCCCATAGACTTCTATACAATCAGCCTTCTTTTTGCATCCAGAGGAGTCGCCCCCTGCTGGCCGTTAGAAATCATTTCAGGCACCTCCACATTGGCTTCACTCTTTAAAATCGCAAGTGGCTGTCTGTTATCATCTATATAATCTTTGAATTATTTAATATAATATTAATGATCAATTCCTCACTAGTTCATAACTACTCCGTATTGTAAAGTGTTACTTTCTAAAGGAAGACTTCTCCTTTATTCATGATGTTTATAGCCAGACGTGTATCTCACAGGACTGGCAGAAGCAAAAAAAAGCGGTTTGCTTTGAGCTGAAAGAGCCCGTCTATATTTTCTCTAAAACATGGTTACTTACATGGTTGTATATCATTTATTCAGTATAAAGACCAGCCAGGAAACATGCAGAGATGGCAAAGAAATTAAGTTTGATCTCCTTGTTTGGTTATGCATGTGCTCAAGGCAGTGCTGCTCTCATCTTATAACTCATAGAGGTTGTAGATAGCAGTGGCGGGCCGTGGATTTTCTACCTGCGCATTCAGTGCCGTCTGAGTCACAGTCTCGATCGGCTGTTTAACAGCTGCGCCCGTCAACAGTGCGTGTCTCATGCGGTTCACTCACCACATGCCCGTAACCTAACCCTCTGTGCGAAAGTAAGTCCGTTTCTCAGGCTTCAGATTCAAGCTTCTTCTTTTGGGGTTCTTCTTCTTCTTCTTTTGGGGTTTTAAGGCGTATTGCATCCAACAAAAGGTGCATTACCGCCACCTACGTCCATAACGCTAGCAGGCCGTTTGCATGTAGTTTAACCGGCTTTTCTCCCATAGAGAGCTGTGCAATGAGAAAATAAGCTGATAGGGAAAAATAATTATATTACATGTAGTGTATTTGTGAAAAACAATTACATTATAAAATAGCTATAACTTTTAATTATAAAAAAATAAAAATAATAATTAGGATACCCTTTAGCAGGCCCTGACGGCCCGCCACTGGTAGATAGAGATTGTGTCTTCAATCTAATTTCACAGGTATTTCATGTTTTATGTCTTTAAAAAGTACCTGAGGTGCTGCCCAGATACTTTTGTCCACACGGTACAGTGCATTAGCATGCGAAAGCAGCGCTTTGAGAGCGTCCGCTTTGTTGGCACAGTGCATTTTGTGTGGTACAGAGACATAATGGTGCACCCGACTTTGTGTGACATGCATACAGAAACCAACTCCCGTGTGTGATGTTTTGAATTTACACGTCTCAATGTGTCCTTGACGGAGTGACGCAGAAAGAAGCTCTGCGCTCTGTGAAGTCCTCAACACTTACATCTCTCTCTCTCTCTCTCTCTCCTTTCTTTCTCCCTCGCTCCGTTTCCCGTCCCTCCACCCCCCCCACCCAGCAAGCCTGTCTTTATTCTAAGGGACATATCTGGGATTTAATACAATTTGTAAGGGAAGGAGGCAGAGGCAAGATGAATGATATATTGACTTCTATATAAAAAGCAGGGCTCGGGTGGTAATCTCATTTCAGGATGCAGTGATGAGATTCTGGCCTGTTTTCTCTCCAAGATGATGTGACTCCGGTCCTGACATCATCATGATGCTGCCGTGTGTGTGTGTGTGTGTGTGTGTGTGTGTGTGTGTGTGTGTGTGTGTGTGTGTGTGTGTGTGTGTGTGTGTGTGTGTGTGTGTGTGTGTGTGTGTGAGAGCACTTCATGCATCAAGATATGCTCCTCTGATTTCATCTGGTTGTTCAGCTAAAATTGCACCTTTCTATTTTTGCGTGCATGGTGCAGTTAAAGCCTGAGTATTATTTCTGTTCTCTAAAGCCTCTCTTTGCTCTCCTAAATTCGAATGTTCGAGGGCTTCTAGAAATAAACCCCGAGTTCAATAAAGCTCGCTCACCTTTTTTTACGTGCAATATAATATTCATGAGAACGGCAGCATCATCACAGGAGGAACAGATCAGAAGGTGAGACAGTGATTGACAAACAAGGAGCTATTGACTAAACATTCATGTCTTCATAAGAGGTTATTAGGTACAAATTTAATGAAAATACCTGAAATTAAAAGAATGACTGGTTTCTAAACTCTATTCAAAGTCAAGTCAGATGGTGTATTTTCTAAACAGGATTACTAATAAATGCTGACTTTTTCCAAGCGTGCTGTTCATATTAAAGCTAAAATTCCTTTATTTCATAACAGAGGATTCTGAACAGTCTTTACATTCAGCTTCCTGTTGTTCTGGCCCAGTGTGTAAATGGTAGTGTATGTATATCTGCTGGTTAACACGTTAATGTGTGCATGTGTTACTGTGACACTTCATATCGTAGTCTTTTGTTACATGGGACTTGTTGTCGCATATGTTTCTGAACATGTTTCTGTTGGGCACATGTAGGTTCTTTACCGCCGTTATGTGTGTGGATGGTTGTTTTTTTTAATTTGTTTATCAAGTTGTGTCCGGAAATAAATAAATAAATGTTTTTGTTCTATGCAATTTATTGCAAATTGAACCGACTTGTATTCAAATATGCTTTATAAATACAATTAATACCATTGCCATGTACTTATGTCTGAGAAGTATTACAGAAGAAATAAATGTGGTATTTTTTTAAACAATTATTTTAGATTTTTTGGAACCACACGTATTTAACACAACACTTAGGAGGATGTATTTGAAAAGAGGAGTCACACTACTGTGCGTGTCCTGTAAGGCAGTGGTTCTTGACCTCAGAATAATTGTGTGAGAACGAGCTAGTTAACTAGACAGATGCAAAATGAGTAGGAATTTAACAACTTGATGTTTCATCCACACAGTTTTATCACAGCTTAACCACATCAGATCATCCAGATTAAGATCTTAAATTGGCTACTTTTGTATTTGTAGCAATTTGTTGCAAACAAATCCTAATACAATTAGCTGAATTTGTCACATTGGTGTTAAAATTGGTAATATTGTTTATTTTGATGTAACTGCCAGTGGTGCAGCATTTCACGCCATTCTAGTTTGTTGACATTAAGGAGAGGCGACAAAAACCTTAAATGAAATACTAAACTTTTGTTACAAATCCAACGATACCAGTCATTTCTCAAAAGGGTATGTGATTTGTTTTAAGTAATGGCCATTTTTAGAAGGATTGTTGCTCTAAAAAGGCATATCACATGACAAATGTATTATGCAAGCAAATATAAGGACAAAAAGTTTGTGCCATTAAGTGAAAAAAGATAGTCCAGTATTTTGAGAGTGAGATGAAATGATAAGTCTCCTTTTGACTTTCAGGGTACGTTCTTGCTCAATGTTTGAAGAGGTTACTCTTATGACTGCGCGGAACTTCATTGTCACAAATAGGTCATCTTGCTGTATTTTTATCTGCAGGTGAAAAGTACCACACTGTGCTCCGTTTCCTTTCTGACATTCTCTCACATGTTTGATGTGCGCGACTGTGCGCCGCTGTGCACTGGGTACTGATGTCACATTGATTTCCACAGTCATGTGACAAATATGTCAGGGCTGTTTTGGCACAACCATTTCACAAAAGTGGAGAAAACATTTGTAAATATATAAATTGGCTTGTCATTATGTTTTTAAAGAAGGTATTGATCCACCCATGCCTGGTTTAAAGTGGGAGATATTGCCGGTGTCAAAACATCCTGCAGAACTTCAACATCAATTTCATTATTTCATGTGTTATTTTGCATTCAATATTGTGAAGTAAAGTAGTCTATATTGATTGTTTGCTGTCACCAGGCAACAAACAAATGCTCCAGGAAGTTACTGTTCCCAGCCAGAAGATAGTGCGGCACACGACTAACCATTTAAACACAACAGCTGTTTTTGTGTGGATTAAACAAACTACAGAGCTCGCGAGTTTTAGGTAGATTTTGTACTAAGCTAAGCTAACCAGCTACCAGGTTGTAGCTTCATATTTACCATAAAGACGGGGCATGAGATCAATCTTTTCATCTAACTCTATATAAGAAAGCGAATAAGCAAATGTGTCCAAATGTCAGTCTGGAAAAGAGGCCATTTGGGGAGTTTCTTTCTTTTTTCAGAGATTTAAAAGCAACCTGACATCCTTAAACTTGGATACAGGCAGAAACAATTGCTAAATAAATAGCTGTTTATCAACTATTCAATTAATTTGCCAACTATTTAGATGTATTCATTAATTTAGTAGTATTATTTGGTATATTATTAAATTATTGATTCCTTAATTAAGTTAATTTTCAAGCAATAATCCTCTGGTTCCAGCCTCTCGAATGTGAGGATTTATTCACGGCTTTACTCTGTTTCGTATCATGTCAATTCTGATTCTGATGTTTTACAACCAACTGATTAATCAAGAAAATGATTAATGTATGAGGAAAATAATCATCGCTTGAAGCCAAAGACTGAATAGCTGTTGTCTTAACACTCACAATTCTGAACAGCATGTTTATACCTCTTCAGATAAAATGAAATTAAGGAATGAATTCTTCAGGTTTTGAGTAAAGCTCTCCCAACAAAACCAATCTGAAGACAGCGTGTCACATCACAGCACAATGTCTGAGAGACGGAAAAGTCACAGTGAGAAAGGGAGAAAATGATAGGCTGTCTACAGGCCACCATTATAAAACAGAATACACCTAATATGGCTTTCACACACACATTTAACACCCAGCATATGGCTCAACACACACTCACAGAAATACACAGCTTGGCACACATTCAACACTTAGAGTACCTCCTGCCAACAGCTGTCAGATTGTTTGTCTTCCGTTTCCTTTTCAACTCTCAGACACATGAACATACAGTAGACTGTATACACACGCACACACACACACACACACACACACACACACACACACACACACACACACACACACACACACACACACACACACACACACACACACGCAAGTCTGCAACTTGGCTACAAAAACTGGATGAAATGCACATTGCTCTGGGAAATTAAAGATGTATAAGAGGGGAGATATTTAGTTTGTCTCGACACACACACACACACACACACACACACACCGACATTACTTCATTTCCACTCACAAACGCACACTCTACCCCTAATTGACGTAGACATACACACATGGCCTCTGACCTTTCTCAAACACATAGAAACAAGAAGCCCTCCCACTCACACTTTGGCATTTAATGATTCTCACACACACACACACACACACACACACACACACACACACACACACACACACACACACACACACTCGGCTGCCAAGCACTGGTATTTCCCCCCGGTGAGTGCTAATTGACAAAAGGTTTGTGTGGTTTAGCCCCTGTTGCATTTGCCAATTGGCTGATTTCACAAAGAGTGTGAATAACTGGAGGGCTAAATTAAACAAAAAAATGAGAAAAAAAATAGGACATGTTACAAAAGCAACATAACAGAAACATCAATGAAGTGGAAACACCTTCCATGTTTGGTCAGAGGACTTTAGAAAAAACCCAGCCAATGTCACCTCTACTATTAAATGTTCGTATCATTATGCATCAGCTGACTCCATTAAGTTTATAGACTGCAGGCACTGTCTTTGTATTAATATGCACATACTGCATCTCTAGTATTTCAGTCATTCATCATCTAACAGTTTTTATCAAAACAAGTGGAACATATTAAATTGGAGTGAGACAATTTCATTCTGAATGCATTTCCTATTATACATTCTCAAATTGTGCCTGATTATCAAACCGGCTTACGCGTCAGACAAGCGGATACTACTGATGAACTGAAAAGACTCAATTGAACTGTTTCAACACGGAGATGTTGTCGAAAGAGAGGCTGCATCAATAATAGTAGTGCCGTCTGAATTTATGTTTGAATAAGTGGAACAGCTTCATAATGGATATTTGTTTATTTTTTGATGTTGCTGTTTACCTCTTTCAACTATACTTTCTTTTAATTTGACCCTTTTTGGTTGAAACAATCTGTTACATTCCTTTCTGTGTCTTTCAATATACTCTGAGACATTTATTTTATTAAATAACTGTGAAAAAGTTGACAGAAGTTTACTGCAGTGGCAGATCCCCCCCCCCCCCCCCCCCCCCCGCAATAATAGACAAAAAGATATGACAAGATTGCATTTTGTTGGTGTATGATGCATAGCATTAGCTATAAAGGTGAGGCTATAACTCTATTTATTGATAATGTGGTATGTTCGTCAGAAAATCTGTCGACACCGTTTCACTGCTTAAGTTTGGCTGCGTTCAGACTAATAGTAGCGGTTTGTCATGAAACAAGGCCCCCTCATTCCTTTCATTTAACCCGCTGTGGGGGTGCAGTTCAAAATACCGCACAGTTGACCCTTCCTCATCTTTTTCTCCCTTGGTTAGCTCTCGCCTGAGCCTCGTTGGAAGCCATTTCTCCCTCTTACACAAAAGTAGAAACATACAAGACAATGTGTGCACACATCTGAAGTGCTCTGCTGCGTACGTACGTACTGGATCAGTATGTATCTTGAATTCAGTCTCAAAGTTTGTTCCATTTATTATCTGCCAAAATTTTTTTGGGATCCTTCTGGTCTTCTTCGAAAGCTTGAGCTCAGAGTCGTTGCATTCCCAGAATGGGATTTTTGGCTCTACAAACAAACTTGACTTGACATGACTCGGCAGAGTGAAACCAACAAGAAGCATTATTTTTCTCTTTGTAGACCCATGTATCCCAAATGCACATAAAATAGCTTTTTTTTCTAAGTACCAAAGTGATTCCTTTTGATCCTACAACACAAAGAATAGCTTACTTGCCATCTGCTCTTAGCGATCTCAGGTTATAATGCTCTCCTGATGATTGCTGTTAACACTATTAACAGTTTGCCCCCGTAATATATCTTTTATCTTAGAAGATGCAGTTCACACATGTCTCACAAACGCACATGAAGTAGCTTCCCCCCCGTAGTTACTGCTGCCATGTATGTCAAGTTGTTTTATTATCCGTTTACAATGATAACATGGCAGAATTACCAACATTTATTTTAAACAATAGGTCCTTGATTTCAGCAACAAAAGCAATTTCCACATTTCTAGCCAGCGGTCGTGGCTTTTGTTAGCTGGTATGACAAAGGTCCCTTTCATCAGCTGTAGCTAGCTAGCTAATTAAGCTAACAATAGCTCCAGTAGTCGCTTGAAAATGTTAGTCTCTGGATGACTTTTTAATGTTTCCAGCAGACTGGAAAACGCTGACCAATGCTCTTAAAAATGCACTTGATGGCTACATACATTATAATTTGCAAAAAAAGACAGACGTTAAATACAATCGCTGTGTGTTCTTTTCAGACGCTGATGGGCAATGACCAACCGTTATTTGACGGGTTGGGAGTGAGACCAGGTTGTCTTTACATCTCATTTCGAGGACAAAGATTGACAACTGGTTGTTAAACAAAGTGTCATAGGTATTAAATGGACATACCTACCATTACATTTTCAATCAGGGAGCAAAAACATTTTTAGGATTGAAACGGTCCCTGGCTAACAGAGTGAATTGTGTTCGACCTAATTCTCCGTCAACGCTTCTGTCTCGGGATGTTTCAAGCAACAGGAAGGGGGATACAAATGACGCCCAACCCCTGGAGAAATGTGTCACCAGAGAAGAGTGAAAACAGAGAGAAATGCCTGAAAGATAAGAGACAATTCAAAAACAATCTCCCGGTCGCTCTCCTGCTGCTGGTATCTTGGGGTTTGAACGACAGATATTTGTCGGGAAGTGGAGGAAGTGCCGATGTGATGCTCAGTCAGGGGAGGTAATGCAATTTCAATTGTCCAGTCTCCAGCAGTTAATGGCACAGCCAGAGTGATTTCTCCTGTTGGCCCTGAAGAGCACCCATTGACTGTATATGAGAAGCGGACGTAGTCGCCCTGACACTACCAATTGGTTTGTGGACTGCCACTTTAAAGCCTGTAGTTTGATCATTTTAGAGTCATCTGCATGTTGGCTTTTTGGCCGTCACCATCTTGGCCTTTTCGCAACCAGAGGTAACACGGGAGGGTGAAGTACAACCGGCCGGAAAGACATTTTCTGACAACCAAAAGGATCACAATTAACTTGAATGAGCTGAAAACACACTGTGAACGGGTTGAGGGGGTAAGACAAAAACACGGACAACTCCCAGGCTGGACAACGCTGTGGTAGCGACCTGTCAATCACAAAGTAGCCCCGCCCTAAAGCACACCCTGCTTTTTGGTCTATTAAATAGGACCATGATTTACTAAATAAACATACATGCTGCGTTGAAGAAGACTTGAAACTAGCGATTGAGACCCTAAACTCGGCTAATTTTCTCATACAATCACATTTTGCGACCAAAGAAGTCGCCCCCTGATGGCCATTGGAAATAATTCAAATTTAAAGGCATTTTCCGCACCAGTTTCCCTTTCCAGAACCAGAGGCTGGAGCCTGAGAGCCCCTCAGAGCAGAACATCAGAGGTGTTTTCATGCCAGAGTCTCCAAACCACCTCAGCAACAGTGGCAGTGCTGTTTGCAGAACAGAGGGCAGAGGTAATGAAACAGAAACGAGACGAGGAGGCCAGGGAGAAAAACACATCTATTGAACGCTTTCTCCATCTTTCCCACCCTTTTGTTATTTTGTTTCCTCTGCTTTTTCATTTCACCCGATGGCACCCGCATATCCCTATCTCTATCTATCTTTCTGTCTCCATCACCTTCGCCTCCTCTCCTCTCCTCTCCTCGCTCTTTCTTCCTCTTCCTCTCTCAGCATACACGCCACGATCTCCCCTTGATTTCCAGAGAGAGACTGGTATAGCAGCAACCGGCATACAAACTAGCTGACTCAATACACACACACACACACACACACACACACACACACACACACACATAGGCTCCATGGATAGGGTGTGTGCAAAGTGGACGGTATGGAAAGATGGAGGCAGAGATGAGAGAGAAAAGAGGGGAGGGGGAAAAAGGTGCTTGGGGAGGGGAGATTTAAAGAAAAGGAGAAGATGTGAGAGTTTAGGTCGGGATCAGCTCTAGTTCTGGCGCGCTGGCATCAGCAAGACATGCGTCAGCATACATTAAGCAGCTCATTCATCATTCACACTACGAACATGAGGTATGAGGTCACCGGCGGTATCGCCGTCTCAAAATGTATCGCTCGGGTTAATGAAGCCGGCTCTCAGGGATTCTTAAACTACGCGTTGAGAGTCCTAGTTTTTTAGGATTGCAAGATGGAAACCATCAAAACCCATCAAAATTTGATGAGCCTTGGGTCAAAAAAACATTCAGGCACCATTTCAGCACAGAGAACGAGGTTTAATTCCAGGTTATGGGACCATGGGCCCATACGTCCACAAATTGCATCTCGCTGCCGCCTAAAAACAATGCAGGTAAATGGAACCTCCCTCAGCAGTTTTTGATGGAAATGCTTCATACTGAGGGGGTTTCTGTCTCTGGAAATGAGAACTGTGTTACTGATGAATTTTTAAAATTTAATTTTTTAACGCTGTGAGCCGCACAAACTATTTTCCATTCCATTCTGGTATATTGGAATTGGGGCACCCATCACACACATGGTCAGATAACGGGCAAGATATATTTTCCTTTCTCGTTTTAATCTTGTACCACTAAGATATGGCATAACTACTGTGTGCAGAAGATATATATATATATATATATATATATATATATATATATATATCTCGTGCAAACTAAATAACAATATTTTTTTATTATTTGATTTACCTTTGTGAACAAGATGAGCAATATCCCAATTTTCCTTTTTGGGGATCTGTAATTCAAATAACGCTTTTTAATGTATTATGTTTGTATGTTTTGTATTCTTCAAACTAAGGAATTCAAATATTGTTTTTTGTAAGCAGAAAAGTAACAAAGCCACAATTAGATGAATGCATCATTACAAGCACCTGCATTTAACGTTACTTAAGTAACAGTAACAAAAAAGTAGCATTAACTGGAAATACTCAATTAAAGTACAAAATTCTACTGCTTTCAAGAGCACGCAATACCCAGACTGATTAAAACAGGAGTAACTATTTGCATACTGGATGTGTGTGTGTGTGTGTGTGTGTGTGTGTGTGGTGTGTGTGTGTGTGGTGTGTGTGTGTGTGTGTGTGTGTGTGTGGTGAGTTGCAACTTGCAACAATAACTTCCTAATTACAGTTCCCCAGTGTTAGTGCAATCTTCCTGAAATGCTAACTAGCCTCCTACAGGGAATATGGTACATTATTAATCCATGTGCTCGCTTGAGCGTGTGCATCCAGCGCACGGAAGTGTGTGTCTGCAGCGTGCACGCTCGCCGGCGTCCGTGCATGCACACATGTCTGTTTGCATGTCTCTACACATCCCTCTCACACCTGCTATATACGGAAACTTTGCACACAAAAGGTGTGTGTGTGTGTGTGTGTGTGTACGCGCTGCTGTGTGTGTTGCTGCTTAACACACAACGTCTGTTGGTGTTGGTGTGTGGCAACGATGCACCGCATTGGAATGCATGCGAGGTTTGCCGATTTTTCTCACCGACATGAGGCCCAATCTGAGATTTGTTCACGATGTATTTGTCGTCCAATTGTATTTCAGTACAACAAACACAAAAGGAATAAATGCAACAGCGGACAATTTGTCAACAATAGCAGAGTAACAATAGGATTGTCTTCACTTCCAGACCCAGTCAGCGGGGAGGTGCCATGCTAACTCTGCATGCAGATTGGCCTCCGCGCCGTGGGGGTGTTCCTTCTCAACAAAGATCAACAGCATGACGAGAGAGAGACGACGCTTGCTCTCCGTGCGCAATACGCAGAGCTAGTTTCTGTTGAAATATTGATGGCTCTGACAAACAATCACTGATGAGAGTTGATTCCAAAAAAAAATTCGCCTGGGATTTCAGCGGCTTCGTGCTTCGTGTTGCTCCCTTGCCGTGGAAGCTAAAAGGGCCAAAACATGTTCTAAATGGATTGGAGAGCGATGAGGGATCTCCCATTACACAGCAGAGTCTCTTTAGTATTCCTGGGGAACTTGCCCCACAGTTATGCCTCTGGGTAGTAAGATTGGGACCATGGCTGGATGGGTCTGCAGTAAACGATACACGGAGAACAGAAAACCACCCATTACAACTTCAGTCGAAGTGAGAGCAACAACCGGGTGCAGCGGCAAGACGGCACCGACGTTAAACCCTTCCCTTTTCATTCATTTTGTACTCGCAGACATTCTGGCAGCTCCACTCTACTAAAGTTGTCACTTCTCATTACGGCTGACTTTTAATGTTGCCACCTGCCTTATTACGGATGTCACCATTAGAGTCCCCACCATTTCTGACGTTTCTGCATGCGGCAGCACAAAAAAGGCTTTCAGTCTGCATGGGGCCGCTTGAACAGAGGTTTTGTGTGGTGCTATTTGGCAAAGTTGTTGGCTCTCAGGGATCAAGCCACAGGTTTAGAGACCCCCTTTTCCTCCGCTCTTATCACCCCTCGAGACTGGAAAAGTGTGCCGCAGCAAGCACTGCAGTACTAATGCAGGATGAAAGCAAGATGAGCGACCCTCTAACATAGTTATCAATGAATTCCCAGGACAACTAAAATACTTTGCTGTGACTGAGGATCCCCGGCTTTGAAAGGAGCCAGCCGACCGTTTCTCACGCCCAAAACGCATAATGTCCCTAAAAAGGAGTCATTGAAGCTTTTTTTGTGGGACTGCCTCATGTCTATTCATGGTGCGAGAAAAAAGTGATGCCCTGCTCCTTTCTCCCCTTTCTTTCTTTCAATCTGTCCATCTTCCTTTTCATCCCCTCTCTCTCCCTTCCTTTCAAGCTGTCGGTCTTCCTTTCTCCCTCTCTCCTTCTGTGGTTCTCGGGCCAACAATTGGAGTCAGTCAGTGGAAAAAACTCTGTTAGTAGTCCATGCCCTATGGGACAAAGTGGCAACAACATCCGTTACAACAGATAGTGAGGCAATAGGCAGGATGCACGGGGCAACAGCAGCCAACATTGAACTGGTCGAGTGACTTTGTGTCACACACTTGCACTCCGTTTTGACGTGAACATTGAGAGCGGATTTTGCCGCACAGCTCGTACTTTTACGCCACAGTGGTGTTAAAACAAATACACATTAACTGTCGTAAAGTTTGGCCGCCACCACATGTTACTGCTCCACCGGGAGCGACGAGCGACATTCTTCCAGAAGATGTTCCCTCGTTTGCCGTTTGTGACGGCATGGATGGTGGCGGAGGGCGCTTCATCTAACACGTCGCTCACGAAGGATGGTGTTCACTTGGGTTGAGATCTGGTGACTGCTGAGGCTGAAGCATCTGCTTCACATCATTTAACCCTTCAATGACCCCCCCCCCCCCCCCCCACCCCCCCCCCCCCCCCCCGCCCCCCCCCCCCCCCCCCCCCCCCCCCTCGTGGCCCTTATGGAAGCATCTGAATTTGTTAAGTGTCTCCACTCTTTTATTCAGGTTTTTTCACTTTAAAGACGTCCCCATTGTACTCGTCAGGAGGAGTCCCTACACGGGGCGTGAATAATAAATGCCATGATATCGTCTGTGGCCTCAAGCTTTCAAAAGTATGAAGAAAAAAAAATCTGATGTCTAATGGAAGATGCTTTTGAGTTGTATTACAGGTAGTGTAGAATTCAATGACAGGGACTATATATAATTCAGGATATCTCTGCCTTTGCTGCCTCAATTTGGACCCTCTGTTCTGTCTCTTATTAGCCCTCCAAACTTGATCAAAATGCAAAACTGAACTGTTGGAGGGTCCCTTTCATTTTGTCCCCCTGTCAGTCTCCTGCGCGCCACGAGCACTTGTGCTCTGCAGTGCCTGGATCTGCATGTCGAGACCTGCTCAATTCTTCCATGGAGGATTCATCTTTGTCCTGACAGCTTATATGAAGTAACGTCATTTTGGGGGGCCTTAACAGATCCAAGAAACACGCAGACAAGAACATACAGACGAAAAACTAGCACTTCTCAGACATCTCAGAGAGAAAGAGAGTTCAGGTGGGCTGGTTGTTTCACCGCCTGCAGCCCAGTGAAGAGCCGCTGTCCATGGTGCTGAAGGCTCAGCCCTCCTGGACTGCGGTGCGGGTATGAGTCCCTCACTCAGCAGCCCGTCCCGGGACAAACACGAAATAAACCCCAAGTGACCAGCCGAACATATGACACGTGTTTAAAAAATATATATATATAAAAATAAAAAAAAAATGCTGAATATGCTCGTATCAAAGTTGCAGAGGTTGCATATAGGGACTGGAGCGCGGGACGTGCAGGCACCGCACACACCTCACACAGCTAATCATGCAAATGTGGATATATGTGTCTGCGCCCCGCATTATCAACGGACACACACACACACACCGGCATGGAGATATAACACAAGCAGGGCTGCCTGCGAATGGCCAACCAGCAAATCCCCGTCATTCAGCACGACTCAAACAGACACGCACACACGCACACACACACACCACAAACACACGCGTACACAAACACACGCGCACACAGATAGGTTCAGAGTCGGACATCTCGGAGCCGCAGGAATGCCACGGAGCTGTTGGCGTATTTCAAAGTTGCCTGCGCACCGCGAGTCCAGCCATCACCAGGCTGGGGCTCGTGAACATGAAGCCAAACGCTTCGTGCGCAATACAGATGTTTTTTGTTGTTGTTGCCACTTTACCTTGTTCCAGATGCCAACGTGGATGAAGGCGCCGCGCAGGTCTTCCTCGGCCAACAAACGCTCCACTCGTTGCCCTCTGGGCAGTATATGTGTGTCTGTATATTGTTTAAAGTCTGTCACTGATTTGGTCCCCATGCGTGTCTCCTCTGCGGTGGCCGGGAAAGAGCTCGGCGGCGGCGGCGGCAGCAGCAGCCGGTGAGGCGTCAAGATTTTTATTTTATATTTTTTTTGGGATGCAAAACGGCGCCTGATGTGATGCGCTGCCTCCCTCGCCGCTGTCTCCCTCGTTCTCCGTCTCTCTCCTCTCAGTTTCTGCCTCTCACACTGCGTCAGGCTCCACTCCCCCCCTCCTCTCTCTCTCTCTCTCTCTCTCTCTGACTGCCTTTAACCTCCCCCCCCTCTCTCCCCCCTCTCTCTCCCTCTCTCTCTCTCTCACACATACACACTGGAACAGACGGTGATTAATTCGCTGGAATTCGGTTTCTCTCTCCCTCTCTCTCTCTTTCTATATGCGCCTCAATCATCCTCAATCCGTCGCCTCTTCCTGTGAACTGAAGCGACCGCCAGCCAGCTGTGCCGGTAGAGGAGAGAGGGCTGCATGGCACTTGGAGCGCCGCAGACAGTCATTTAGATTAGTTGCTTTCCTCATTTGGAGAGCGAGAACGCCTGATAAGTATACTGTACTGTATCCAACCCAAACTGAGGGAGTTCTTGACGAAAATTGTATGAAATCCAGGCTGTTGGAGGATGAAACAGTCACAGGATTAGAGAAATAATAAAACAATTTCGGTGGGGGGGGTTTACATTTGGGTGTTTCTCTGCACTCCAGCTGCTGGTGGAGGCATCAGGTCTTCCTGGAGGCAAAGCTGGAAGGATGAACAGTCCCAATGTTATTTGAGGTTGGCTGTTTGCCTAAATGCACGATATGGGGCGACCTGATGTCCTGCCAGTAGACATGGCCAGATTAACTGCCTCTTTAGTTCAGCCACACACACACACACACACACAAACGCACAGACACACACACACGCACGCGCACACACAAATAAATAAACAAGAGAAATGAAAGCATGACACACAACGTTATCTAAAAATACTCTTCTACAAAGTCTTAAATTAGCTGCCCTTTTATGTCACAGATGACATAAATCCACAGTTGTATGTTCTCTGGCTTACATCATATGTCGCATTAGCGGACGTGGAGACGGCATATAAACCCTGTAATCTGACATCGGATGGCTGGAGGTGATGGATGACATCCGCATCCTCGTGACCCTCATAATGCACCGTTTAGGAATTGGGGTGAAGAGAGAGGCAGATGAGGTCAGGGAGTGGGGAAAAGGGAAGAAACATAATGGAGGCATCAGAAATTCACATAAAATTCCTCCTCTTGTCCGTCTCTGGGCACACGAGATGGAGAGAATATAGTCTAGAATAGAATAGACGTTGAAGCGTCCATGATTGACATGCTAAATAACTTGGCTCTTCTAATGTGTGTGTGTGGGCGTCGGCGAGTAGTTGATCTTTGACCTGTCCTCCACAGGGGATGAATACACAATGAAGTTTCTGATTATTATTGATTGAATAAAAAAGTCGATTATATGACTGCATGGTGCTGTTACAGAAAGCACCGGGTCAAAACAGCCAAGAACCGAGGATGAAGAGGAGTGTGGAAGAAGTTCAGATCATTTAATTAAGTAAAGGCACGCATACCACACTGTGAAAAAACTCCAAGTAAAAGTCCTGCATTGAAAAAGAACGTACTTAAAAGTATGAGTATTATCAGCATAATGTACTTAAAAAGTAAAAGTACTCAGTAAAATGTACCGTCAGTGTTTTTCCATTATATATATGATTTTTTGGATTAGAATTGTGCCGCATTAATGTACCGTAAACGTCGGGTTACGAGCCGCTACTACCTTCGGTCAGTGTCCCCGTTAGCTCCCCGCTGTAGCCAGCTGGGGCTCCTGCTAGCGCTCCATTACTTCCCCGCTAACTTCCGCTAGCTCCCCGAAAACCACCGAAGGTAGCGGGACCAGGCTCGACACCCGACTTGGGCAGAGGAGAGGGGACGCGGGCAGTAGCAGCAGCAGCAGCGCTAGCTAGCAGCAGCGCTAGCTAGCAGCAGCGCTAGCTAGCAGCAGCGCTAGCTAGCGCTGCTCCTAGCTTGCTACAGCGGGGACACTGACCGGAGGTAGGAGCGGCTTGTAACCCAACTTTTACGGTATATGTTGCATTTTTAAACAAGTTATTTAAGTCAAGAAGTAGGAGAATTTCTTTCAACACACAAAAGGAACATTTCATCCACACATTAAAAATCCACACATCTGGAGATACACGCTTTTCACTGGACAGGAAGGGGCCGAGAAATCGTAAAGTAACTAAAAATGTCATTCAAATGGAGTAAAAAGTACAATATTTGCCCGTTCCCTTTCTCAGGGCGTCAAACATCAACGCTTTGTTACGTCCTTCTGCGTCCGATACTGTCGCACAAGGCGCTTAATTATAAGACACTAAGAGAAAATGATCCGCGAGTGTGATGGCGTAGTAAAAAGACTGAATGAACCAAGATAAGGTGGGAGGGAAGGGTTAGGGTGCATATGGATTTCAAACCAGAAGTTACGTGTTTTCCATACTTATGGTACATTTGTAACATTAACATTTACACTTTGCTTAGTTTACGTAACTTATTTTAGGCCCAACCATGTTTTTCTTAAACCCAAGTGGTGTATTTTTAATTGAATTCACAGCATTAACCACGTGTTTAATGCAAGTGTAATCAAGAGTCAGTATGTGACGAGTTGGGATGAAAACGCTTTGGTGACATCTCGAGTAGAAATATAAAGTTGCATACCGTGGAAAGACTCAAGTAAAAGTACAAGTAACTCAAATGTGTACTTACGTTAGTGAGTTAATGTACTTGACATTCTCTAGATTCTCAATATTCTCCATGGTAGTTTTCCTTCTCACACAGGGAATCAGGCATGCATGTAATCCATAACACTGTTTTGAGTTGTTATCTCACTGTGAACTGGTCACTCTCCTTTATGTGGAATCAGAGCTGAAGTTACTGCTGATGCAAAAGCATTTAATTTTGACTGCTTAACTGGGCAGCAGTCAAAATGAAATGCGGTGACTTCATCAATGAGGTTCGCGCTAACCAAGATCATTCATCAAAAATGTGTCTACAAAACAAGGCGGCACTCATTTTCAGTATTTTCTTTTGACAGTTATAAATATTGCAGGGATTCATGGCACCAGACGGAGCAGCCGCAGCGAGCCGTCACATGACGAGCTGCAGGCGACGGGCCGCTCACCTCCAGTCCCTCACCGGCTCCTGCTGCTGTGTGGGAAACGGCACAGCATGAAATCAGATCATGGTTTGCTCCTGACATGATGGAAAAAGGCCAATTAGTGTCTGACTTCTTTATTTAGACATGAGTTTGTATGGCTGCACCACTCTGTTGTATTTCGAACAAAGCAGCTCCTCAATGAACTCTGGGAGCTAAAGTATTAAACCGCCGGTGTCACCAAATTATGGTTTTAAACTTTATGCGACCTGGACGGGGGTTTCTAGATGTACGCACAGTGAATATTTTACAAGCCAGATTATATATATATTTCAATTTGACACTTTTGGCCCACTAAAACATACGCGTTAGCTTTTCTCCCGCTGAGTCTACTTCCTGGCAGTATTGAGAAATACATTAAAAACAGCATTTAGACCTTGATGTTGTGTAATATCATTTGTTTATGTTTGTTTGTGTCATGAAATGAAGACCGTTCTGGGGGCAACAGACCTCAAACTTTGGTTCAAAGTCTGCAAATTTAGAGAAATCCTCATATAGTTATTAATAAAGTGCATCTTAGAAATTGTATATGATTTGAAAACCATTAAATATATCATCGGATACTCTTCTGCTGTTTTAATCAGTGAAGTTTAGTGCATCTCAGTAAATAGTTTGTGATCAAGGTGTGTTAAATGGAGATGTAAGGATTCAATCCGTGCATTGATTATACATTATGCCAACTTAACACAAAGGATCTGCGCAAACATAATCAATTCACATGGGTCTAGTTTTTCACAATAATCAACACAAAACAAGCTGTAATAATTAAACTGAAGCTAAAATTCCTCCCACGAGCAGATAATAAAGCTTCTTAATGAATTGAAGCATTTATCAATTCTTTCATTTCATTTATTACATTTATCTTGCAATATCTTGTTCTGTTGTAAATAAATGAGCTGCAAAATGTAACTTATCCTGCCAAATAAAACCATAATTTCCCAATCATAAAGAAAGCAAAACATTACTGCTCTCTTCATTCAAATAGTCACGATGCATCATGGAATGTATTCACAGTGAAACCGGTGATTTCAACCACTTGCTGTTACTGTCGCCATCTGCATTAGCGCTTCACTCACCCGGCCTCATCTGTTTCTATCCTTCAGGTTTATTTATACTTCCACAGAGTGACTCTCAACAACACCTGGAAAATTAGAATGAAATCGCTGCCTTCAGCTGTGAGTCATACATGCAGACAGGACGACAAACCAGGAGCGATAATGACACCGGACGCCTCATTAGTCCGGATGTGTGAGGGATTGTTTGTGTTCTGCGTTGTGGTCGAAGGCGTTAACCCTCCTGTTGTGTTTGGGTCAAATCTGACCGATTTACAACTTTAATCAATCATAAATATTGTGTTTTAGATCTGATTGCCTCAAGGCCTTATTATATCCTTCACACTGGGCTTTTGAACATATACAATTGCTGATCAGCACTTTTTTTTTTTTTATACTTGATATTTTATTTAGGTATTTTTTACAGTTTAACAAGAAATACGACCTTCAAAAGTAAGAAAGAATATAAGAAATTAACCATGCATCTGGCCAAGTAGGGCCATAAAAAAAGAAAACAAATAACACAATATTTAAGCAGGTAAATAAGTAATGCTGATCACCACTTTCATTGAATTTGTACTGGTTTAGTCAACTTTGTAACGGCTTTGTTTCCCGATCAAAAGTGACCGCCATAGGAAAACCATAGATTATGTCCATTCAACAGATGGAAAAACAGAGATATAAACTGAGATATTGTGTACAGCTTAAAAAGGTGTTAAATTACATTTGATGATGATGAATGTTTTTTGTGTTAACTTGAGAGCAGTTTAAACAGAACACTGAAGTAAAGGGGGAGAAACGAACACGACAGGAGGGTTAATCATATCTGTTCTTCTTGGATAGATGTTGTCGGTTTGATTGTTGAACTTCACTCTCGAGTCCGAACGATTACTGTTGATGCCTCAGATCACTTCAAAATGTTCCACTTTCAGAATCTCTTGCAGCTACGTAAGGAGCATGTCGATGTCACATCACATCAAGATATTAAGCTACCTCGGGACCGTCTTCTGTGGAAACAAAACACTGCGTATGCTCTAACAAGAAATGGGATCCTGTGATCGTTTCTCCGATTGTCAGAGGAAACTTTACACCTGAAGTAGCAACGCCACGGTGTAAGAATACTTCTATAATAATAATAATAATAATTCTAAATCCTGAATTCAAAATGTTAATGAAGGGAAGACCCTCAACATGCACATAGGATGAAAACAATATATAGATATCACAATGAAAAGTCACCAGTTGATTATTACATGAAGACTATTTTTGTTTAATTTAACAAGTTTCCTACATTTTTGTTTAAATATGCAAAGGAAGAATTATTGTATTATTAAGTATGTGATCATTTGCACATGTCATGATTAGAAATCTAAACATTGGATAAAACCAGGTTAAAAATGATTTATTTATTTTTGTTGATACGTTAGAGTCAAATATTTTAATGGAGTGACTTTTGAATATCTTTAAAAAAAAGAATAAATAAAGAACTATGATATATGAACAATCCCTCACCTTCAGAATATAAATAGGAATGCAAATGGAAAGTTTGGTGCTACTTTAAGTGGAGATTTATGGCTAAGATTTAAACATGTATTTCCCATGTATTTCCCAACTAACCATGAAACTTCCCCAGTTGATTACTTACATTAAGAAAATATGTTTTTGTATTACTAGAAATGTACAGACAGTTAAACAAAGTGTTATACAATAAACACCTAAAACACACCAGTGAAAGAAGACATGTCATGGAGGTAAAAAAAAAAAAAAAGATTAAAAAATCTCTAAATTGATCAGTGCATGAAAAACAAAAGTATTAGCATCAAAATATGCTGTACTTAAAGTACAAAAAAAGTGCAGAAAGTCCAATTTTAGGTTATAATTGTTGAAACTTGTTGCTCAAAATTGCTCAAACTTGTTTTGTCACTCCCCACATTGGAAGAAGAAACATGTTCATCCCCCACCGCCCCAACAAAATTGTAACAAATTGGTCCATGCTGAATGTTTATTGAAATAACTTTCTGTGATTCCTCCATCTGTGCTTTTTCAAATAATAGAATAAATAAAATTGCAATCACTTTCATGTAAACCGGATTGCTCCATCAGACAAAAACAAATAAAATGTGCAATCACTTTCTTAGAATAATGCAAATACTGTGCAACAAATAACTAATATTTGGCACAAACAAATTACTTATTTACCTGTTTTGCACTGTATATATTTTCAAGATAATAACAATAACGTGCAACCTGTGCAAAACAAAACAAAATCAGTGCAGATATGTGTTGTATCAGTATTATTGGCTGCAATGAGCTGCTTTCCTCTACACATCTTTTTTAAACGGGGTTGCAGGCTTGATACGGCCGCTCTCAATTCATGCTCAATGTTCAGCTTAGATCAGTTATTCTGTTTTGAGACACGCAACAGTAGAAAAGCCGATCTCACAGAGATCTCACAGAGATCTCACGGAGATCTCACGGAGATCGGCTTTTATAATGTAATGCAAATTTAATGTAATTATAGCTGTTAAATAAATATAGTGGTGTAAAAAAATAACAGTATTTCCCTCTAAGATGTAGCAGAGTTAAAGTACAAAGTGACAGAAAATGAGAGTTATTCAAGTAAAGTATCAGTACCTCTAAACTGTACAATACTTGAGTAAATGTACTTGGTTACATTCCAGCACTGAAGTCACAGATCTGTGTTTCCTCAATTAAACATGATCCTAATGACCTTAATGTGTGGGAGTACCGGAGGGCTAATGCCATCTTTTTTTAACAGACTGTGATTTGATTCATTATGAGAGGAAGGTGTCATCTGATGGACGCACAAACTGGAACAGCCACACAGGGAGGTGGTAAATATACAGCCACGCGTTGTTATCTCAGTCGTACACACAGACATGAAGCGTGGGTCATCAAAACCTACAGAATGCATTATACATGTAAAGTGTGTCGCTTGACTTAAACAAATCACAACTACATGTGGTCATATGCATTATTCATTCAGATGAACATGAGATTATGTCGACTACTGCAATGTCACATGTCACATTATCCGTGTGCTGCATTGTCACTTTTACACTTTCACAAATGTTTTGAACATTAATTGTTTCTATAAATAAATAGAGAATACATATTTGTCCCCTCAAATAATTAGTGTGTCAGCATAAACAATCATGAGAATCTGCGCATGCCCTTTTACTATATGAACATATACAGTATTAGCATTTTTGACATCAAATAATACATATCTAGTTTGTTTTTCTTCCTGGTATCCAAATGCAAAAGCTCTCATGTTGCATTCTAGTCACAGAGCTACCCTTTTGATTTTCTGAAAAATATACAAAAAGAAAATCCCTGACATCCCGTTCTAACAAAAGTATTTCCAGAACCCTAAAAGCCATCTGAATGAAAACACATTTTATCCTTTGCATAATATAACCTTAACTTGCCCCCAAAGTTTAAACCCAAAAACTAAGCTTGAAGCTGGAAATCACATATTTCCACATTTCCAAGCTAACCAAAATGAATTAAAAATAACTGTATTGGTAATTGTATTGCATTTAGTTTGCTTCCAATACTTATATTCTTATAAAAAAAGTTGTGATATGGTTATATCTTGTGCCAAAGCAGTTGCTAATCTTCCTTTATTTTGCTTGTGTGTTACAAAAAGGGAAGGACATGCATGACATTTCTATGAGTAATACTTTACAAAAACATGATTCTACACATTTATGTATTGTGAAATATACAACCATCCCAATGTTACCCTCATATATCAATATTATATTATATAAGTAGGAGGTCCCTCTTGTAAATGTACAGCGCTCAGATATTCAGTGTAACTAGGAAATGAGTCACACTAAAGAGGCTAAAGACGCTCCAACTTCTGTTTCATTGGGACTTTCCAAACCCTATATTGTCATTGCATATGAACATGTATTTGAACATACAGTATAGTATGATGACTTGCAATGACAAAAGACATTATGATTCAAAGCTAGAGTTGGTAGTCTTCTGAATTTAGCAAGAGCATAGATTTAAATCCAGCCCAGTGTTGCCAACTCTGAAAGTAGCTCGCAGCGCGATGTCGTCAACACTGACCGACTTTCTCTTCAGGCCTCCCCCCAACGCCGCTCCCTATAAATGATCAGTATGAACATAAGAAAAACAACAACAAAAAACATGGCTTTTTCTATAATTATTTAATTCGGGCCGAAACACATTTAAATAAATGTTAATGAAGAACATTACCATATATGTCCTTTAAACAGACACATACGTGGTCAAACTGTATATTTCCTCTCTGTTTGGGTAAGATACACACACGCACACACACACACACACACACACACACGCACGGACAGACGGGCAAGCAGAAAGAAATTGTGACAAGTGGAGGGTTTAAGATGATTGACAGCACGAGAGAAGAGGAGGATGGAGGTGAGAAGAATGCCGGTGTTGGATAACCTTTGACCTCCGACGCTACAGCTGTTAGGAAGGTCACTCTCATTCTGTGTGTCATTTTGTGTGTATATTTGTGTGAGCCAAAATATAAGACTTGAGGAAAATCTTAAAATTAACAATTTGCTAAACCCCTTCCCCTGACCAGCGAACAATCACAGCTTAGCAACAGCAGATCAGTCAAGCTGTGGATTTGGAAATCGACAGATTTAGTCTTTACGGGCTCTCTGAAGTCTTCGAGTAGCGTCACTATATTCTAGGACAAAAAAAAAAAAAACGTATCCTGAAAAACATGGACCTAAAAATAGAAATCACACCTGAGTTTATGTGAAGCTAAACTGAATACAACCAAAAATGAATTAAACGTTTATTACGATGTAAATTAAATCTGGACGCGCGTGGTTTGCGCAAGATTGAAATTTACCACATCAAAAATAAACCAACTGACGCAAATCATCAAATCCTGATGAATGCGTGCTCATCTGCGTCCCGAGGACCAACGTCTCCTTTGATGACGGAGCAAAAGACCTGCGGCGCCAGAGAGGACCGGCCGAGGAGCGAGAACACATGAAAGCACGGCGCCGTAATTATGCTTAACCCCCTCGCCCCATAAGGAGAAATGTGGTGATGCAACACCAGCACCTCGGTTTACCTTTCGCAGGCCTGAAAAAAACACACACTCACAAATATACACACAAACTGAAGGAGTCGCAAGATGCAGTAACAGAAAAGATACCCACTTGAATTCTTAAAAGCACCTTCTGTAAGTGGTTCCACTCAGTACTTATACCCAACCCCATCGGATTGGGTTTGGACATGCAGCATCTCACCGCCTCCATCACGCTGTACACACACACACATGTATGTAACGGCACACACTCATGCTCTCATTTATCTCCCACGGTAATAACACTAATGATATCCCACGGGGGACCTCAAAGAATAAAGGGGGGACTGAAGAAGGAGAGTGGGAGAGAGTAAGAGTCTTTGTGAGCAGTGCGCCGCTCTCATCTCTGTTGGCAGGAACAGCCATTTGTGAGTCTGTATGATGTTTAAATAGAGACAGCGACCGGCGCGTGCGCACACACGCTCTCGGAAAACACTCGCACGTGTGCACGCGGAGGGGTGTGCGCGCCGACTCCAAGACAGAGACTTTGGGAATGGAGAAGAAAAGAGGATTTAAGCGACACTGGCAGGCTCTCACACTGTTTTTAGGTCAATGACAAGAAGCCTATTCAACAGACAGACGCACAAGGAAGACGTATACACACACACACACACACACACACACACACACACACACACACACACATTTGAGCTGTGCAAACACGAAAAATATACTTAGCTGCATTTACTGTCAACCCTCCACAAAGAATCTCTGTAACAGTACTAGAAAGGCCTGACAGATATCACACTCTCCTCAGCTGCTACTTCCCCCACATCGGCCTCTCCTCGATGCCGCTCGCCCTCTCGTGACCATCCTCTCTCTCTCTGACATGTAAACAAGAGTTCGCTGGTGCTGTTTTCTACATGGACCGGCTCCATTTCCTGTCCTGATTTGGACACTGTGCTCCGGACCCACCATCTTGGCTGGAGTTCAAAGGGACAGTGTGTTTGTTTGCGCGTTTGTGTGTGTGTGTGTGTGTGTGTGTGTGTGTGTGTGTGTGTGTGTGTGTGTGTGTGTGTGTGTGTGTCAAGGGGGGGATACAGGAGCAGCCACACAGATCAAAGGGGGTTGAAAACAGTCTGTCATCCCACTAGGATGCATCGACTCTCATACATATTCACCAGAGGATGTGTGTGTGTGTGTGTGTGTGTGTGTGTGTGTGTGTGTGTGTGTGTGTGTGTGTGTGTGTGTGTGTGTGTGTGTGTGTGTGTGCCCCACTCATTCGCTACTTCACTAATCACGTATCTAACCTCCTCTTCTGTAAAATGGATCCAACCACATTGACTGCTAAAGTCTAATTTATATAACTTATGCGTGCAACTTTAAATCTTGACTTTTTGCAAGAGAGGAAACATGTGGATGCGTGTAGCTTCTAGACATACGTATGTCTCATGAACGCAGGTATTACATGTTGAATAAGTGTTAAAAGCAAAGGTTGGGCACACATGGAAGAGTAGGAAGTGGGCGTCGACACCGTGATGGGCAACCAACATTTTAAAATGAACTTTCATTAACTAAAAACACACTGTGAAAGGGTTAAATACCCAACAACCCTAACCCTAACCTGTCAATCACAGTAAGCCCCGCCCTAAAGCTTAACCCAATTTATGGTCTGTTTGACTCTAAATGGACCATCATTTTCTAAATAAACATCATGCTGTAGTGAAGAAGACTTGAAACTAGAGATTGAGACCATAAAGTATAGTAAAGTAAACCGAAAGAATATTCCAAAAAAAACGAATCTGAGTACGCGAGGGCTTTTCTCCGTTTGGAAACGGCAGAGACAGGTTGGTGAATTAAAGGCCAAACTGGAGACTTACTGTGGAAGGTTCCTTTGGGCAAATCAGGATATCCAGTAAAGTGAAGACAGAAGTTGGAGGTTAAATCCAGGCACAAAAAGGTGAAGATTAAAAAAGAGAATCAATCACAGCAACTCCGGGAGGATCAGCAGTCTGGCTGCCAACACATGGCTGCCCAAGGAGGAAATCCAGCCGGTTCTGCACACAACCTGGCACTAACTAAATTCTTCCAAATGTACTTTTTCTTTGGTCCTGTGGCTTTCCTTTTCAGAGCACAGTGCTCAAAAACTCCCTTGTTTAAGCCAATGGGCTCGTTCGAATGAACTGCGCTTCGCAGACGGCGGCAGCAGCAGCAGGCTAATCTGCCTGATTTGTTTTTCACTTGTTCCTTTCTTTCCTCTTTACACTCTTCCCGTCTTGACAAGACCACGCACAGTGGTGCATTGTGTTTTGTTTTTCTGACAAACATAAAAAAATTGTCCTCTTCAGGACAAGCATGAGGCTTTTCTGTCTTTCTAAACGTTATAGCGTCATTTAGTTTGTGGTTGCAGACAAGAACGTTTTACATTTTCTTGATCAGTATCGTCTGCGACAACTTTGGTGGTTTAGAAACCTCGAGTGTTTGAACTCCCAGGCTCTGGTGAGAATTTATGTATGGCAGTAGACAAAGTTAAGATTCCTCAGTTGTCTGAGGAAAGTATTATGTTTGTTGAGTTCCTCCACATCTGCTTGCAGCCTTTGTTAATGAACAACAACATCAGCAGGTGCCAGAAGTAAATCTTCCCAATAACTTTCTCGACTGGATTGTTCATCTTCCTGACAAGATCGAGAAAACCATCCTGTGCACCATAGTAGAGTCAAATATTTGCTCCTGGTGATGAAATTCGAACAAAAATCTTTTTAGAAGAATTTCCCCATACGGTTGAGAAAAGATCCTGGTAAAGAGGAAAGTTATTCACAGAGCATGATATCCCGTAAGAGCACTCCTACGATGAGGAACTGTTAGAAGTAGGGAGGACGACTTGTAAAAGGCTTAAGAGTTCCTTAAACTGAGCATAAAAAGGTAGAAAGACAAAGAGGTGGGAGAAATATTCTCACAAACGCTTAATGACACGCAACGGATCAGATGTTTGTGGTTGATCTCAGTGGAGATGCGCTTAATATCTCCCACCCAACGTCTGAATAGGAACCAAATTCTATGATGAGGCTCCTCGAATTCACCGTTCAATCTATACCGACTATCACTAATGCTGCGTTCACACCAAAAGCGTTTGCGAATTATTCGCGCGAGTAGATTACATGCAAAGTCAATGCACGGATGCGAATGGTTGCGAAACACGCACTTTTCCGTCAGGCGGCCTCGAACGGCGCAAATAACGCGAAAAAGCGAATGGCGCGTTGCGTAAAATTCGCCTCATCCGCGGCAGTTGAAATATTTCAACTCGGGCGAAAAATTCGCGTGAAGCCGAGTTTGCGAAACTCATCACTGCCGTCTGCCGTCGCTGAATCAAGCTGCTGCTTGTGCGCCTGAAGTAGCGCTGGAAGCGGCTTCATTCAGACACTCTTCCTGGAGCTGTGTGTGACTACGGATAATATTATGAACCCAGACGTTTGTGGAACAAGTATAAAGCAGAACTAGTGGTTATTTCAGTGGTGGATGACGGAAACAGTAACTGTTTTTACGGAGATAAGCCGCGGCGAAAAAGCAAATGAAGCGAATGATGCGAATTAACCACATAAAGTCGAGCGAGTAAACTCAGGTGAAAAAGCGTTGATGTGAATGTAGCATAAGAATGCATTTTACTTCTTTTTTTGGAGGGGACAACAGGGTCAACCTCACCTCTCCACTAAGGTAAAAGTTTCCGTCCCTTCCTCCTCCAGTGTTTGAGGCCGTTATAGGAGCATATAGGAGAGTATTCTCAGAAGGTTTGTGAATACGACCCGTGGAGTTTGACAGTCGGGTCTCCTGAGGTCCCTAGGGGGACGCCGGTGCCGGTTGTCTGGGTGCTTGATGGGATTTTTTATTCTTTTTCTGCTGCCTCCAGTGTGTCGGGAAGTTTGTGATCCACTGACGGGTTGAAGCTGGGACAGTGAGCTGGATGAGTTTGGAGGATGACACAAACCGGATCCTTGTGGGATCTAACGGCATCATCCACTGACCTGTTTGCCCGACAGGCAAACTGCAGGGGGTCCGGCATGGGTCCAGTGATGTCCTTGAAGTGATTCAACACCAGTCTCTCTTAGGATTTAATGATCACAGACGTCAGGGATAATTCAAGATGATAAGTTACCGTCTCTCAGTGGAGCGGGAGCAGTAGGGGACTACAAATGGCTCCAGTGATTTGATGGAGATCTGAGGGAAGATGGAGGCCAGCAGCTCTCCTTTTAGTCATATCAATCTGTGGATGTTTACCTGTGTTGTGCATGAGGGTCACATCTCAAAAAGACTTCCTTTTTATCAGAACAAGCAACTTTCTGTGTTTGTATCAGGACCCTTCGGTTAAAATATTCCGCAGTTTTCCAACGGGAATTACTTTGGGAGGAACTGCTTCGTGGTTGGGGATTCATTAAGTCTTTGCCTTTGGACTGGAATCTTTCCAACAAGCTTCTAATGACCAGCTTTCAGACGCTGACAAATATCACAGCGGCAGATAAAGGTATGTCTTACATCTGCCCAAGCCAGGGCACAACTTCACAAAGCCTTGTTAACACATTGGAGATTTCAGCCCGCTCTCGTAAAAATAGTTTTGATGAGCTGGAATCAAACTGATTGGGATGTTACATTTGTAGTAAAGATGGTAATCATTTTGTATAGTATTCTTTAATTCAATTTATTAGCATAGCCTCAAATCACAAATTTGCTGTACATCATACAACAGCACTGTCCCAGGACTCTCGCATCGGAACAGAAAAAACTTCCCTTAAAAAACCTTTCAATGGGAAAAAAAGAGAGAAAGAAACCTTATGGGGAGCCACAGAGGAGAGATCCCTCTCTCAGGATGGACAGAATTACAACATAGTCAATGCATATGATGTAAATTATTCATATCATGAGAGAAGTAATAGCAGTAGTAGCAACAATTATAGCGGAATAATGATGGAAAAATACGACTACTAATAGTAACAGCAGCAGTGGATATAATGTCATAATAATGATAATTATGGTAGCATTAAGCGTCAGCAGGGCCAATGGGAAGGCACGACCACGATCCAAGTAACCACGATGTCACGGGGTGGAGGTGGTTGAGGATCCAAATGCAGACACAGACAAGGGAAAATAAGGTGAAAAAGTTTATTGACAAAGGGAACAATGGTTGGAAACGTAGGGGAGCAGCAGGGGACCGAGGGCAAGAGGGCAAGGAACCGGGAAGAGCAAGGCAGAGCAGACTGGGGAGCCGGAGGGGATGATCCAAAACTGTAGGCACAGGGAGACAAGGTAAGCACAGGTGACTCAGAATCTTTGATAATAAGTGGCTGAGAACAAGAAGATACCACAGATGTTGTAACAAAGATCAGGGGATGAGTGGAAGAAAAACCGGGGTAGATATACTGTTGAGTAGAGGAGGTGATGGAAGGCAGCTGGGGGTCTGAACAGGCGAATGAATAAGGAAGGAGCCGGGAGGAGACAAGGTCGGATCCACACAGCAGCTTTTCAGCAATGCATGCGTAACCCCCCGAGGTTTACCTGCAGCTACCCACACACACACACACACACACACACACACACACACTCACACACACACACTCACAGAGTCAAACATGGGAAAACAGGATCCATGGAAACCCGTGAGGCGATAAAGCACAAAGACTCCGCGGAAGAAGAAAAGTTATTAATGTGCATTAATGGGACATGACTGTCACCCTCCAGGAGGACAAAACCCTGTGGTACTGTTCTAGTTATTTGGCGTGTCAACATTGACTTGTGTGTCATGTGGTTACAGGTCACCCAGCTACAAAGTGAATCTGCTTTGGCATTTTACTGTAATACTCTTTTTACACCAAAATTAGCACATTTATGCAGGTTTTTTGCTTACCCGCCAAAAATAGGCAACAAAACATACGTATGCCTTTCAGATTTTTTTTTTGCTGATGTGTCATGTTCTATGTAAGAACACGCCGGAAAACAGGATTAGTAAAAAAACAGTGGAAAGCAGCATGGAGGCTCGTGAAAACGTTACGGCGGGTGTTTGTGTTGTTACTTATGTCATGTTTCCATCGCTGCCGATCGAAGCCGAAAATTAACCTTCGCAACTGAGTCATTTGTCCGGGGGAATGAATGCCGATTGTAACCTTTCCCTTAACGACGAAAATAAACAATGTTAGTAGGTCTTAGTGGGCTTCTCAGTCTAGTGGGAACGAGGGCTTTAGTGTAAACACTGATAGTGAAGAAGAATGAACAACTTCAGTGGAGCAATATGCAAGAAACACTCCATGGGAAAGCCTAATGGCTGCCATAACTCACCCAGCACCTTAACATCTTAAGACCTTGTATATGTGTGTGTGTGTGTGTGTGTGTGTGTGTGTGTGTGTGTGTGTGTGTGTGTGTGTGTGTGTGTGTGTGTGTGTTTGTGTGTGTGTGTGTGTGTGTGTGTGTGTGTGTGTGAGAGAGAGAGAGAGAGAGAGAGAGAGACATTGATTTATCCATTCTCAGGCGATTTAAGCAGCGTCTGTTTTAAATGAGTCCATTTAATGGCCTGCTATGTTAACAAGTCCTGCAGGATTCTTCAGCTATGGAGTTATTTAAATAGAGAAATAAAACAAATAGAAAGATCGAAAATAATTAGCAAATAAAAATGTTACAATAGTCAAGTGGCTGCGTTCAAAGAAAAGGCATATGTGTATAATTTTCCACCTGTCGGGCCGGGCAGGAGTTATGAGGTTGGGATAGTGGGCTTCTCCAGCACCCGTCCCGTGGAAAAGCTTCTCTCTCTGCAAAAATATGGCCTCAGGCAACAATAGGCAGGATTAGCTTGAGTGTGTGCGCATGTTCGTGTCCATGTACATGTCTTCGTCCGCACGCCTGCGAGGGTATTTGTGTGCAGTGTATGTGTCAAGGACAGCTGTTCCTTCTGTTTGCTGGAATCCCCATCAAGCCTGTCCAAACGCTCCTGTCTTCGGGGGACAGAGAAAGATCGTCATCGTTTCCCCGCCCTTTACAAATCCTTCCCAGCAGCAATCAACACAATCTGAAACCCTTCCGCTGCTCAAAATGTCTGTTTGTTTCATTTCTGTGTCGGTAGCTGCTGCTTTTAAAGCGAGCTCAAGCGTCCACATGCAGGTGTGTGTGTGTGTGTGTGTGTGTGTGTAGGTGTGTGTGTGTTAAATATATTATATCTCATGCATCTTTCAAACATCACTCTCTGTGTTTACTGTACAGTGCATAAAGGAGTTTGTGTATATCAAGTCTTTCTTGCTGCACTTTAGAAACATTAGGTCACAGAGAAGCCAGACACATTAGATCAGGGGCGTCAAACTCATTTTAGTGAAGGGGCCACATGCTGCCCATTTTGATCTCAAGTGGGCCGGACCAGTGAAATCATAGCATACTAACGCATACATAATGACAATATTTCTTTAGGTTTTTGCATGATAAACCCTATTTTAAGGTCTTTCTTCAATAAACTAGAAACATAAAGACCAAAAATTCAGACATCAGCCCACTGTTTACCTGCCTGGGCTCTCCTCTGCAGATTCCTTCGCAGTTGGGCAATATGTCTAGTAATGTCAAAGGTCAAATTAATTGTGACTGTGGTTCAATGGTTCGCATGCACGTCTTTCAATCAGAGGTTTGAGTCCCAGCTCAGCTAGTTTTATTTTTATTTTTATTATTATTATTTTTTTTCTTCTATTTTAAGAATTAGCCCGCGGGCCGGACTGGACTCCCTGGCGGGCCGTATGTTTGACACCCCTGCATTAGATGAAGCGTGTGATGTAATACATCGCGTGTGATGTAAATAAGCGACCACTGTTTGAGTCCCGCGTGAAATCAAAAGGAACTGTTTGTTGTGCGTTATGTTACATGAGAAAGTAAAGCATGGTTGTTATTCATTTATGTGTGTTACCTTATCGTTTGAACACACACCATGATGTTTTCTCAACCTTAACCCAGAAGTTTTGTTGAAACCAATCGTTTCGCAGCGTTAACCACGTGTCACTGTGTGTTTCTGCTATAGCGTGATCCGAGGATGATACGAAACGTATCTTTTGGTTCCGAAATTTTGATTAAAGAGCTCCAGAACAGCTACAAAATAGGATTGTTTGTTCTGCTGCTGTTTCCCAAAAGTAAAAACGTAGAACTTTAGCTTGCAAGGAAATGGACAGGGTGAAAACTATGTTGCCACGACACTGAATGTGTACTTATATATTTTGACTAATGCCAAGTGTGTCTAGTTTTCATTACTGGCTACTTTGTGCACAATTTTCTCTCGTCAAACTCCTGGCTAAGCATTTTACCAGCGTTTAGGGAAACTTTTCTTTCAGCTTACAGCGGCTTTTCAGCAATGGATGCGTAACCCCCCGAGGTTTACCTGCGTCTACCCTCTCACACACACGCACACACACGCACACACACACACACACAGAGAGAAATACATAGAATCTCATTAAGGAATATTAGAAACAAAATGCTCCCACCTTTCTCTCTGTGGATTTGAATACTGGAAATGAAAAGCCACACACATGCACTCGTCTCTCTGGAGGGCAGTTATAGCAAAAGGTTACAAAATGTTTAGTCAAGGCGGGAACCAGTAGCGCTGAGTGTTAACGTTCTGAAGATCTTCTCATGAATACTAATGCGTGCAGCTCCACTGTCCTTCAATTCTCTTCAGAAATACAGTCAATATAAAACCGTTAGTTTGATTTAAGAGCTCAATAATGCACCGAGGTTCAGTTTCACCTAAACTCGGGTTGTCCTGGTGGCGTCGGGGTTTTAAAACACTGACCATGCGATCCAGCTGGAGTGTCAGTCAAATAAGAGAAAATGGACAACTGGCCAACTGGGTGCAGCTTCAAAATATATGTATTCTAAAATTGGTAACGCTCAACTGATTCATAGATACTCATGAAACTGCCCTCATCGCCCACTTCATAAGGGGTTTGATCTCAGCATGCTTAAAATAATGACGCCGCTATGAAGTCTGAATCTCTTAAAGGCACAGTCAGTCGGATTTGGTGAGATTTAGCTCCTCCCCTTTCCTGACTGGAGTAATAAACCGTGGCAACGCCACTCGCCTTGCAGAGGCCATCCATACTATGATAAATCTACTTTAGTAGTGTTAATACCAAGGTTTTGCACTTTGTGCCTTTATAAATATTCTGTTTTCATTAATTATTTATACATAGATTGTATTGTTCATATTGCCTCTATGGCCTTGACTTTTGATTGTGGTTTTCATCAGTGAATTCCTGTGGTCAAATTTCCTCTGAGATAATAAAATAAAGTTGAAGTTGATCACAAAGCTGGATGGAAAACATCAAAGTAAAATGTGAACACCGGTACACGCAGTTTTTAAAAAGTCACTGCATGTTGCATAATTTCCTGTTTTCATACTAATTTCCAGTATATATATGTATTGGTAGGATAGAAATAGCAAACAAAGGTTAATGCTACCCAGTTTTAAACTCACAATATCCTGACAACATGGTGTCTATATAAGGAGCTTTCAGAAAACTACAAGACAATTACAATGACAACAAGTCATCGTTGGCTTTTCTTTTACCTTAAAATGTATTCACTTTGTGTTGATTCAATTACTATTTCAGGTGTATGTCATGGTTTGTTCCCTTTATATATCAGTAGAAATCCTTAATTTCCCCTAAAATTACTGTGGCAGCAATGCCCATATTGGAGCCACACCGAACCTATTATGGCAAACAATGTTTTCGCTATGGCCTCGAGAGAGGACTTCGGCGGAAACCTCTTGCTCAATTGGAACAGAGTTCGGGTCTCGTAATGTTCCTTTGGAAAGCTGATGCTGGAGAAATAAATAAATAAAAACACATTTCAGTGCAGCAGCAGCAGCGGCGTGATCGAGACAACACTTCTACACTGCGGACGATGAAAAGAGGAGAAAAAAAAAAGTCCTTACGACTTTGGGTTGATCAGGCAGAGAGACGTATAAACCACCTTCTACCTCGCTGTGGGAGTCGTGTTGTATTAGCGCGCTTGCCCTGTAAACACAGAGTGTACACATTATAGCCTGAAGCTACACACCAAAAGCTCCTTTTCAGATTACACTATTTTCTTTACAGCACAGTTCGGCGATGATCACAGAAATTGCTTTAAGTTCTGTTGCAAAATCACAGCTCGTCTTTCTGTTTATCAGCGCTTCTGTGTTTATTCATCTTATTAGGCGTATTTATCAAATGGTGCACGATTGTGTTGTGTTTTTGGGAGGAACGTTCGAGAAATGTGCCCTATCATCACATTCTATTCCAGAGTGCTGTTTGATTGTTAATTATATTGTAAGAGGCTTATACTGTATGGAGCTGCATCTATTTTTACTAAAATTGCATGCAGTCACAGCGATGCAGAGCGCCTGCTGCTTGTGTGTGTGTGTGTGTGTGTGTGTGTGTGTGTGTGTGTGTGTGTGTGTGTGTGTGTGTGTGTGTGTGTGTGTGTGTGTGTGTGTGCAAATATTGCATTTGTGCATTTTTAAATGCAAAGCAAATCTATAGATAATAATCAATTATTCTGTTCTGTAATCTTTGTATCTTCTGAGCATTGTTTGTGTCTTGGATGATGCATTTTTAGCAAATTAGAATTCAAAAGATGCATTGATTCATTTATGTTTATTGATTTGTACTTTACAATGCACACACACACACGTACCCTGCATACACTGCATTTGCAAACACACACACACAGACACGCACCCATAAAAAAACAAAAACTGGAAGGATTTTTGTGTAACAGGAGCTGTGTGAAAATAAATCTGTTAGCTGCATGGAATTTAGCTGGGAGCCCACAGAATAACCACATTTTCTCATCTGATTGCAATAAACCTCGGTGCACAAACACACAACCGAACACCGGATATGAAGAAGGCTTGAGTTGTGGATGCAATGAACTGGCAGCAGTTATGAAAGACTCAGCTACAGGCGGTTGTATTCACATCTTAACAGAGAAAAAACATGACAATAAACAGGATGGCTCCTGTTTTTGATGGAGGGTTCAAGGGTCCATATGTTTAAATTAAGGGCATCCATATACCATACAATCATATTAGCTGTATGATACCAATATGTTTGGGTGAAGGTCTGACTCTATGTATAATTTGTGATTTGAGAGATTTTAGTTTTCTCTCTCATCAACGTGCACGTCTCAGCAAACCCAAGCGTTAGGCTTCAGAATATTAGTACATAAATATAAACTAAGTGTTTTCCTAATGAAGACCATGCCCACTCATTTCTTAATATGCAGTCCTCGTAAGTCCTCGGAGAGAGCATTAGTAGCAGCAGATGTCCTGTGATTGTAATACCCAAGAATCTCTCAGAGATATCAGTGATCTTTGCCTCGCTGCCGCGCTGAAGGAATCCCAAGAGCCTGCAATTTACAAAATGATCCATCTGACAATTTCAGCTCCTTCCAGAGCAGCAGGAAGACGTAACTTTGAGTTTGCAAAGAAATAACTCCACTGTTTCCCCACCAGTAGTGGTATGTATCTAGTCATGCAGATAGTTTGCTCAGCCTTTAAAAGATCAGTCTGTGAGATGTCTGCCTACATCCCAATAGAATGGAGATGAATGGATTTTCATTTTTGCTCTCAAAGTTCAGATGAAACGGGACGGATACATCTTCACAGAAACAATACCTCGCCGTAAACTGTTTTCATTTGAACTGCTTTCCACCAAAGGACACGACATTTTCTTTGGTGAAGAGGACAAACACAAAAAATCCATTCATCGCCCTGAGGTTGGCGGCAGCAGGAGATATCTCCAAACCTCAACAAACTAAATTGAAACTGTGTGTGTGCAACAAAACCGTATTGCTAAACAGGACACTGAACAACTCCACATTACATTCAATGTATATGTGCATGGTAACTGTAGGTGAAGGGGAGGGAAACACTGTGTTTTGGTCAATACTTTTCTAATAACCGATCACATATATCACATAGGTGTAATGTGAAAGGTGTCGCTCATAGTAATTATCACCCATCTCTATATGGAGCCTTTCAGCATCAGTTCATTATTTGGTTCACTCCTATGTGTAGCATCCCCGGCTGAATTATAGTCTGGAGTCTTTAACTGATGGTTCGTAATTTTATTGAACTCACCGTAAGAACTATAAAGAAAAACGGAAATAGCAGTTGATTAGCTTAAACTCTGACACAAACAAAAAAAACGTAACAATCTAAAACAATATTTTCTCAAAAATGAACTTGAACAGGTACAAACCTTATGCCCATATCAGCCAGGTGCTAAACTAACAGACCCGTAACCTTTTTTTATCACTTTTCCGTTGTTATGGCATCTTTTCATTTCCCTTCCGTTTCTTACTACCAACTTCCGTTTTTTGTTCCTTCAAAATAAGAGCGCAACCGGAAATGCACCGACTGCAGTAACAAAACGGACTAAAATAAAAGACAAACAAAAGGAACAAACTATTAAAATACCTTACAATCTCAGAGGTCCTTTACACTATGTGTTGTTTCCAGATGCAGCAGGCAGCTGTTTTCAACACTAAAAACACACTGTACACCACCAGCACCAAGCAGAAGAACACGCTGGAGCATTTAGCAGCTAACGAGTTGGATGTTTCTCTCAGGAAGGAGTCGGAGGACACCAAAAACGGAGCTTAAAGAGAGTGAATATTGCACCTGCACTCGTCAGATGGCTGAAATCGTGTTTCCAAATGCATGTTAATTTTTCTCTGTATTCGTCAGAAGCACTGACCTACATGCGGTTAACAAGAACAACTTTTATGCTTTGTGTAAATTGATGCTTTTTGCATTAACATTATGTAATAATGTGGCTCCCATTGCGCCATAATGGTTTGACATTAGCAGCCGTCGTGGAGATGGGTGTCATAAAATGTGTGGATACATGTCATTACCTGTTGTCATCATTAGACATATGGTAATGTCCCGCTCCAGTATAGCTCTCTAAGGTGTTTCTTTGGCTCCACTGCACATTGACTGCAGCCCGGCTTTCAAAGACTTCCAACACCTTCATTCCTATTCTATTTTTCTCTACTAACTGGGACTTCCTTTGACACGTTTGACACTCAAAAGCACCACATTTGCATATCTGCCCATGCACTCGCATCTCTTTCTGTTCATGAAAATTTACATAAATTCAAGGGGGTGTTTTTTTTCCAGGCTCGCACACCCTGCTATTCAGCTTCACATGTGGTACTGCACACACTCCAGTTCACAAGCTGCTCTGACGGTGGGCAGCAGCTAACTGTGGCTAGTCCGTGGGCGAAGGAAAACCAAAATAGCATGTCGGTTAAGAGCAGTGTGTTTGACGAAAGCTGAGCAAACTACAGAAAGTTTCATATTCATTATTCCCTTAATTTTTTAACAGGTGTTTGCCATTAATGAGTAACTACTGAATGCATCATGACATGTATTAATGCTTTGTAAAGCATAGATAGTCTACACTTTAGATTAGGTCACAGAACATGCTTAACTAATACTTAACGAACGAGTAGTAACTACTTGAATTCATCATGAATTGCAACACACTTTACAAATTATCTTATTAATCATCTATAAGTCCTGAATACTTCATTTACAAATGGGGAATTCATCATTTATAAAGTATGAAACCCAAGCTTATTAATCAAGAATGAAACATTTATAACTGTGTATAACTGAGAGTATTCATGTTGGAATAATGCTTTATAAATGATGAATTCAGTGTTTATTCATGCTTTACTAATGCTAACAAGTGTGTAGTTATTATAAAGTGCTACCCATGTCACTAATATAAAAAAAATGAAATATATAGACTGTTGTACTCTGATGAATTTCCTGTCTGTCATATCTGATTCTGAAGATGGATGGCTGCCACGGCTACAACGGCGGACACTCCTAAATATGATAATATAATACCAATAATATGTGGAGAAGTCATGAATATATTTGCAAGGAATAATCTACAATAAGAAAGCGCCACTGACAGGATTTCATCTTCATGCCGATGACCTACTGCTGACCTGAGATCATTTATAACTCTCTTTGCTTTATCTAAATGTGATTCTGTGCATGTATGCATGTATGCTCATATGCGGGAGAGAAGGACAGGATGAGTGTATGTGCAGACAGTTCACATAACGGTGCCATCGCTCGTGCTATAAATGTCGACGGGAGGATATATGGACTACTTTTCTGAGGGTAATGGGAGTAGGGGCGGCCGGAGGAAGCGATGCCCAGGATTGAACAGCTCATCTGGGATAAAAAAAAAGCAGCTCACCCTGGGACTCATGAACCCACAACCTCACCTTCCACTCATATGAGCAAGGATTGCACTGTGTGTCCATGGGGAATTAAAAACTGCTCTCTGAGCGTGTGTTTGTGTGTTTTCTCACAGGCTACAGTTCAGCCTGCCCTACGCAGGCATGAGCGGTGTAATAATTAAGAGAGGCCTGGGCCTCCAGCCCCGGTCAGCGTGTCTATTATTGGTTCAAGCTGCGAGTTATGTCTGCGCCCAGTGGACTAGAATAAGCACTGAGTTAATGGCATGGGAAACAATTAATCATTTCACTTTTTTTTTGTGATTCATTAATTCATAAGGATGTTTGCAAAATTAGAATTTGAGGAAGTCTAGTTTGTAGATTTCTCACACATCTTCAGTTGTTCCCCATCTTCACCCCCTTGCCTTGATATTAGCTTCAATATGCTTTTAGTGAACAGTGTCGAATTAAAGCATGTTCTTCTAGATTGCAACACCAATCTGGATGCAATCTTTGTGCATTTGTGATCTCGTTCCATTTGTAGTCATCTTTTTTGATGATGTAATGCTTCTACTGTAAACGGCTTGGCTTCTTAGTTTTTAAAAGCCCTGTGTTGTATTTCTGCATCACTGAGATCTCGTCTGTGTTATTCTCCTGAGCAGTTCTTTTACTGATATGGGACTTCTGAAGTGGTGCTGTACTGTTCATTCAATACATTATTATGCAGGATAACAATCATAATTTCCAATGAGATAATTGTATTGCATTTTGTCTCCAGCTGGTAAAGAACTCTGCTGCCACACTTCCAACAAACAATTTGCAGAAATGACTCCGGTTTAGCGTCATTATTTTTGCTCCCAGTTCATTTCGCAATCCATTACCGAAAAAAAAAGGCCCACTCTCCATCTTTTTCCGGAGCTTTCAACTGCATCTCATGTCTTCAACAGATCACAGATGTCATGGAGTTGAGCCATCTTCATGACAACTGAGCAAACTCCTTTGATGAAGACATGAGATGCAGCTGGAAGTTTGGGGAAAAGCTATTAATTATATAGTTATTATTTAACTAAAATGAACGACATGGCAAAGTCCTATGCGTTTTTTCTGACCTGTTTTTGCCGACACAAAAACATGAATGGACCGATCTAAGGCCAGTTTGTCCCTTCGGGGCTACAGTAGAAAAATGGTGGTCACTATGTAGATATAAACGGCTCATTCTAAGGTTATAAAAACACAATGATTCTTATTTTCAGGTGATTATACACTTTAGAAAACATAATCATATTCCAAGAATGATAAACTTACCCAATTCAGTGCCTCAATATATATTTCACTTCACCCTGCATAATAGACATATAGTTAAGCAGCTAAATCTGATTTTAGACATTACTAATAATCATTTGCTGTCATCATTGACAGATGTAGTGTTACGCCACTGAAGTTTTTGCACTTATACAAATGTGATGCGGTGCATTGTGGGATTGTTGGCAGGATGCAAGGTACTTGTCATTGACACCTTTTTATTTGTTTCACCGTTTCATTGTGGGGATCTTTGAGGGCACAGTCTGACACTTCAAATAAAATGGGGGGGTAATGAATTTTGTGCGCTCAAGTAGGGAGGACACATCCATATTCTGCACATGTTCACACAGTCCTTGAGCTGCAGTCAGACCACATTGTGCAGCGGGGAGGGAGGGCAGGAAGTAGTGGTCAGGGTTTTAAACAAAGTTTTGTATGACACTGCAAACATTTCACTGTGAATCTATCACTGCCACTGTCCTTACACTCACTGCAGCCAAGCATCATCTCTTCTTCTTCTTCTTCTTCTTCTTCTTCTTCTTCTTCTTCTTCTTCTTCTTCTTCTTCTTCTTCTTCTTCTTCTTCTTCTTCTTCTTCTTCTTCTTCTTCTTCTTCTTCTTCTATTATTTTGTGGTGTCGTTTTTTGTTTGATCCATATACCGCCACTTCCTTTTTCCGGTCTGGTTCATGATAACCTGGACTGCAAACAATTTGATTTTGTGGGATATTTATGAATTACAGCAAATTATTCTATCTACGAACGCTGAATGAGAACAGTATGGTTTGACAGGAAGTGGATGTGTCTCACCCTGTTCCTCATAAAAAATATGGGAAAATTAAATCGGGTCTGTGAAATTTAATCAGCCAAAATAAATTAATAATATGTGCAGGATTACCATGGGTGTGCGGGACCTTCCAATGTTGGTTTAAATCGTATTTGTATATATATATATATATATATATATATATATATATATATATATATTGGCCTTTTTTCTATTAATATGTCTTTATTGCCTTCATCTCTTACTGAGCCGTTATTAATAGTTATCTTTCGTGGCTCTCTTTTAATGTTTCTATGTATAACTTTATTATTTTGCCACCTTTTCTTCATCAATCATCCTGTTAACCTATTTTTTTCAGCGCTGAGTTACTATTATTAATCATCCAATTGACAGCTGATTGGGATGTACAATATATGCACACACATTGGAAACCAGTTTGATGAATGGGCTGGCAGTGGTTCATTCATCAATCTGCAACAGAACATTTATAAATATATATATATATTATTTAGTTAAGAAAAAGCATGTGCAAAAGTAAGTCATCACCCACATTCTGCTGTTCATGGTGGATATTTATATTCAACCTGCACTTACTTGGAGCCAAATTGGCCAAATATTTGAATTGTTCCTCAAACTGGAAGCTATGATCTTAAAACGCAATGCAATGGGGAATCATCTTTGGTTTGCAAAAGATTTAGGTTAAAACATACTGCTTTCACTTTACTGATCCACTGAGAATTATCTTGTTATCTTGATTGGTGAATTAGTGGGAAATCTCTAGAAAAAAAGAGAAATCCTCACTAAAGCTGGTGTTTCATTTTTCTTCTGAAATGGGTTGGCTGTGAAAAGATTCATTTTAAAAACCTTCCCATGAACAAAATGGGTGGAAAACATTGTTCCAAGCAGCGGGGGACAAAAATGTATTACATTCACTGGGAAAATAGCTTTGAAGCGAATAGTGAGGCTAAAATGTTTTCTCTCGCAATTACTACAATTAAAATACATTGTGGCAGGGTGCAGACAAAGAAGACACTCTCCTGTGATGGAAGTTGCAATCCAAGCCCACACACAGAAACATGCACATACACACACACACACACAGATTTGTCAGCGCAAGATAATTTCCCCCTTTTTTCACGCTGTGCAAGATGAAAGATTTTGCACAATATATATATCGCATTACATTTCTGGTTTTAATGAGCAAATGTTGAATTTCAGCTCTCAGATACAAATTACACGTTTTCCTCCCCTAGATGTGTGTGTGTGTGTGTGTGTGTGTGTGTGTGTGTGTGTGTGTGTGTGTGTGTGTGTGCGTGCAGCAGCTGTGTGACATGCCAGTAAAACACAATCTAATTTCCTGCTCGTCTCCCGGCTGCCTGTCAAGGCCACGATGTGTTGGAGGTCAGTTTACGGCACTTAATCAATCCTTCCTTATTAGCATGTGTGTATTAAACTCTTTACATGAATGATCGCACGTTTGCACAGCAGTAAACACACACATGCCTAAACACAAATACTGTCAAATTAGAAACTGAGGACGGACCCAACCGCTCGCATGATCCCCCTCTCGTTACAGTTCCCATTTCTTCTGCCTCCTTTTCTTCCTCTCTTCGTCTTCCCTTCTCTTACCCTTCAAGGCTAAATTCAAGGTACCTCTGAATCCTCCTTCAACACGGGGCCGTACGTGAGGTTCACCATAAATCCTCTTCTGTCTCGCTCTCTCTCTCTCTTAGTTTTCCTCACACGCAGATAGATCCATGATCTTATTTGTATACACTCTATACTGACAAATTGGGCTTTTATCTGCACTGTGTTGAAAATGATAACACAGGTGTGTGGGGTGAAAAAAAAAAAAACCTGAATGATTCATTTTTTTCTCCCTTTGTTTTTGGTCTTTCTTGTTCCTGTGTTCCCGACTACCAACGGTTCTGTATTGTTTCTAGTGAATCCTTGTTTTAACTCATGGCACAGCATCAAAGTAGTAGAACGGACACTGATCTGTTTTTCGTGATCATGATTTGTACACTAGTACAAAATAAAATGGCAAATTTGGAGATGGATAGTTTGCTAGTTTGTCTTTCTCCAGAGCGGTGGGGAGTGAGTCGGAGCGCCGCTGCTGGCAACAAGCCTGCTAGCTAACGAGCCTGCTAGCTAACAAGCCTGCTAGCTAACGAGCCTGCTAGCTAACTTAGCTTCCACCAGAATCAGAATCAGAATCAGAAACCGTTTATTTGCCAGGAATGTTTTCACACAAACGAGGATTTTTTTTGAGGCGGAAGGTGCATACATTGGACATGGACATGGGACGTAAGACGAGACAAACAACAATCAACAATCAACAATCAACGAAAACAACAAGAGGACACTTCGTTCCGGGGGGTGGGGGGGGGGGGGGGGGGGGGGGGGGGGGTGGAGAGAGAGAGAGAGAGAGGAGGAGGACACTTCGTCGCGGGAGGGTGGGGGGTGGGGGGGTGGAGAGAGAGAGAGGAGGAGGAGGAGGAGGAGGAGGAGGACACTTCGTCGCGGGGGGTAGCAGTAGTGTGTAGCATGCCGTGAACTTATATTTACGTTGAGATCGGTCGACCAATGACAGTTCTCTCTACAGTCAGAGCTTGCGCAAGAAGGTGGAACGTGAGGGAGATACCATTTCCAAAACTTGTAAGGGGGTAATAACTATTTTCCCGGACGTACCATTTCCAAAACTTGTAAGGGGGTAATAACTATTTTCCCCGACGTAGCAAAATCCCGGACATTTTGGAATCCCTGCCGGACGCTTTTTTTAGGTCTCGAAAAGAGGACATGTCCGGGAAAAAGAGGACGTCTGGTCACCCTACGTTAATGTGAATGTACGTTAAAGTGACATGTGTATTTAAGTTAAAGTGTATGTTAAAGTGACGAGTGTTTAAGTATGCGGTGTGCAGAGGAGTGAATGGTAAAGAGAAATCAAAAAATAAAGAAGAGAAAATAAAAATAAAAATGAAAAAAAGAGTTAAAATTAAAAATTAAAAATTAAAATAGCTGGGGGTGACAGAGACAGTCAGTGGGGGACCCGAGCCCCATTGATGAGCCCGACTGCTGACGGGAAGAAACTGTTTGTGTGGCGTGAGGTCTTGGTCCTGATGGACCTCAGCCTCCTGCCAGAGGGGAGGGACTCCAACAGGATATGTCCAGGGTGAGAGGGGTCAGCTGCAATCTTCCTAGCTCGCCTCAGAGTCCTGGAGGCGAACAAGTCCTGGAGGGACGGCAGATTACAGCCAATCACCCTCTCAGCAGAGCGGATGATGCGCTGCAGCCTGGCCTTGTCCTTGGCAGTGGCTGCGGTGTGCCAGACGGTGATGGAGGAGCAGAGGATGGACTCAACGATGGCAGTGTAGAAGTGCACCATCATTTTCATCGGCAGGTTGAACTTCTTCAGCTGCCTCAGGAAGAACATCCTCTGCTGGGCCTTCTTGGCGATGGAGCTGATGTTCAGTTCCCACTTGAGGTCCTGGGAAATGATGGAGCCCAGGAAGCGGAAGGACTCCACAGCGTCGACGGGGGAGTCACACAGGATGAGAGGGGCGGGTGGGGCTGCGTTCTTTCTGAAGTCCACAACCATCTCCACTGTGCTTTCATGCTACACTGGTGACAGAAAATGCTGGTTTCATGCTTCTTTGATCGCAAGTTTGCAGGTGTCGGGTGTCCTGTGTCACGGCAGCAGCACAGACAAGCATGGCATCCACCCTCCTTACTCTTTAAGAAGAAAATCAAAGATCTACTATCCTAAATTCCAAGTATATGCAAATCCCATCCACACTCCATTCCACGTTGGTGGCATTGCCGTAACGTTGTTTGCCAGGTGTTCAAAGCCTTTTGGCTGTTCCTTTAAAGACATATTATCGAATGTAATGTAACAGTAAGATCTCCTTGCACAACCTCTCTTCAAAATAGGCATCCATTTTGATATATTCTTCTTTTATTTCTTGGGAAACCCGCTCGAGGTGCACACACACCAACAGCTGGACTGGAGTACCATGTTTGTCACGGCACACTTAACAGGTAAGAACTATTTGCTCCAAAAAGGTAAACATCCAGTAGCGTGTCTCTAATGTCCACCAATTTATGCCAGAATAATCTGCAAACCTATGGCACTTAACTCATGGAAATGGATGGGCAAGCATGGATAACCTGTTTATTTTTAATCTCACACAGAGGGAGCTGACGGCTCTAACGTTCATGCTAACCTGACGGAGAGGATTTCAAAATGGTTCCATGTCTTCATGTCCGCTTCGCCGGAGCAGATGAAACGCCATCGTCTCAGTCGTCAAACGCTCACTAAATATAAAGTACCTTCACTATACTGACGGGGATCATCCAGCTGAAGTCCAACGCAGACGACCACAGCAAGGCCACAAAGTGACAGCCTCGCACTCATGGGTCAGAGGCTTTCCTTCTTCACCCAGCGGTCCCAGGTGAGCAACAGCTCCACATTTATGGAGCTGAGTGTGTCGAACAGCTTCCCTGAAAAAGGAACAAATGCGTTGGCGTATGAACTCATAAAAATGGTCAGGCTGAGCACATTTTTCTCTCACTCCACAAACCCTCCAAACAAACAGAACAGAGCGAACTGTGAGCCATGATTTTAACTTTTAAAATATACTGTTTTCTTTGTTTTATTAACTTAATAGTTTCAATTCAAATATGTTTTGTACTGAAAGTTCTTCTACCTAGATTACTCAATCTTCACTTCGCTGCTGTTATTTAGTTTCGCTTTCCAAGTTTAAATGACTGAAGGACACAAGATATCATCGTTTGGCTCCATTATAATATTGCTTGGCTCACAGACTCACTTTTATTGAAGGGTGGAGGGGCGATGTCTGTTCTTTTACGGTCACTGGTATACACCATTTCCCCCCTTTCCTGGACAAAGAGGTCAGTTGGGGATCATAACCTAACCTGACCCACCAGATGGTTCTCTCTCTGAGTCAGCAGTTTTGGAAGAAATAAAATTAAGAAAAAACACACAGGAAAGAGAAAAAATATTAAATATGAGAACACTATACAAAATATAAAATATGAAAACACTGTACTGTGCTTCAAGCTCTGAAGCTCTTCTTTCTGTTTGCTGTTGCCTTTAATTGATCCAGATTCAATTGCTGCATCTCACTACTGCATTTTATTTCTTAAACTGCACTGCAACTTTTATTCAAATTTTTTTTTTATTTAGCTTTTTGACTGTTTTAATGTTTTCTTAACTGTTTTAAATCCTATTTTCTCTGCATTATGTTTTGATGCTTTTAATGGTTTTATGTCAAGCACTTTGAATCGCCTTGATGTTGAAATGTGCTCTACAAATAAACTTGCCTTGCCTAAAGGAGAAACATGTTTTTAAAGAGGAGTCACTCACATACCCTTAATGCTGACATACATAGATTTCAGAATAACTATCATGTGATTGCTTCCTCCTGTTATACTTAAAAGAGAAAAGGTGTCTTCACAGCAGCAAAATGTAATTTCATTGGGATTAATTTTGGGGGGAACGGATGTTGGTCAAATCACTTTTTTTGTTTTGAAGTAGTTTTGCTGTTGTTGCACGCAGCTTTTAACCCTTTTTTTGATTCTTCGTGGGCCCTGCAAGTGAAGTTTTACTTCAAGAATTCAAGGTAACCCAAGGTGCATAATTGATATACGAATTATCATTTTGTAGGTGAAGTATTCATTTAACCTCTAAAAGATTATTAGCACTTTTCAACTACTCTGTCAAAACTCGTATAATTCGGAGGTTTTTCATGATGGAAATGTCTGAGTTTTTAGAACCATCACATTTACCTAAGCGGCCTCCGGAGGCCGTCTGTTCATTAAAGGCGCCTATCACCCTAGAAGAGCTAAGGAAAGCCATTACATCAATGAACAAAGGCAGATCTCCAGATCCGGATGGATTACCACCAGAATTATCCCATTCTTTTCGGGGCCCAATTCGTCCCTTTGCTGTTGAGTATACTTAATCTTTCCATCAGTAGAGGTTCCCCTACCAAGAGCTCAAATATTGCTATCATGTCTCTTTTGCTGAAGAAGTACAAGCCTCCAATTGACTGTTATCCTCGAAGGCCTTTAAGTCTCATTAACTGTGAGGTTGCAACAGCCGTAGGTCCTTGAACCCATCATCGTATAATAAATCCCTCCGAAGCCCTCACATCTTTATAAAATGTTTGAGGTTTTTTGTAATATGTCTGGATGTAAAATTAACTGGTATGAAATAATCATCCTTTGAGTATTCCTGTTGTTCAAATAATTAGGAGGCTCCAACTAACCTTCTAACACATTAACCACAAACAAGTCCTAACTGATATTGATGGCGGTTTAAAGTCTTTCCGTCTAGTCTAGTTGATCAGCTCAGCGATACCTCCAGCCCCAGTGGATAACTACTGGAATCAGTTGCATTCTCTTATGGTACTCGTGGTGTGTTTTCTACCAATATGTGGAACAATTAACATATCCACCTCACCCACTAAAATGTGATATATTCCACCATAGTGAACATGGGACTTTGGGACAGTCATGTGCTTTTACTGTTTGGCCAAGACATTTTTAGAAATGATTTTGTCAATCTCAGTTTGCATGCTCATTTTATTATATATCTCTGCAATACAATACATGGACGTCTGTGACATAACGTCAACACTGTAACCTCTTGACGTGGAGTTGATATAGTTCAATGTTTTTATGTTTTAAAATAGAATTCTGGCCATATCTTACACATTGCACCTTGAAAAGAATTTTGGAAAATGTCTCAAGTGTCATGTGTTATATTCTTTAAAGGGAGCTAAGTTATTACTTAATGACATGTCCTCTTTGAAGCTCACTATACATGTTGTCTCCCAGCTGCTGAAGGAGCTTGTCCCTGCAAACTACCACATGCACTGTTGGCGAGGGAATGGCTCTCTTCCTACCAGGATATTGCACAGCTGGAGCTTTCAACAGCACGATTACATTATGCCAAAACACAACTTTTTACCTGCTGGCCAAAGCTACCAGTGAATAAACAGTGTTTTAACTTAAATATGTGCGGTTAACTGTCTCTGTCAGTTGTGTTTTCATGTATTTATTGCTTACTTGTTTGCTCGTTCAGAATATACTTTATACATATATATCAAACATTTACATAACATACTATACTTACATTTGTTTCATTCATATACATACATGTGATGTACCCTTTGTTATTTATGTGGTTAACATTATGGATGATGAAGGACAGTAGCATAATTATCAGATTCCTTTGAGTGTTAATGCTGTTTGTTTATGTGTAATAATGTTAATGAGAATCCTGGGTAGCGGGGTGATGGGGGCGGGAGGAATGGGTCGGTCGTTTTACTTTGTTTTGTTTTGTTTTGTTTTGTTTTTATTCTCGTTCTCTTTGTGCACTGCCTCGGTTCTTCATGTCAGCGGTTCGCGGGTGGAGCTGGAATGGGTTGGTTGAAGAAAAAAGCAGGGAAATGGGGGTCCTTATATCATTTTTATGACTGTAATGGCGCTTCTTCTCTTTTATACCGACGATGAAGACATAATTGATCACACAAAAGACGTTTCATCAAAGTTTCATCAAGCAGCCGTTACAGTAACAGATTAACTGCCAAAGCATCCGGAAGCAAATAGGCTGTTGGCTTGAAAACTCATGTTTGAGACTTAATACTTTGTTTTAAAGAGTTTCCATATGCTTTTCCTCTGGAAGGTCTCTCAAGGTCAAATATTGAGGTCTTTTGCTGGGTCCTCACCTGAAATTTGGCAAACATCTGTACACATTTAGAATAATTAGAGACTGTCTAACATTTGATTCAACCAAACTATGCACTCAATGTTTTTTCACCCCTCAGTTACTGCATTACATCTTTGCCGCAGGCAAGTTCATCAGTGAAATCAGCGGTGCTATGACAACAAAACACGCCACATCGTTTTTAATTTGTTATTTTTAAGGCCCTTCTAGGGACGAGCATTGGAGTAGCTAAACACGCTGTGATACACTGCTTTGGATAATTGTTTTGTAATTCTCTATGTTTATGTATTTGTCCCTTCCAAATAAACATAAAATTAAAAAATTAAAATAAAATGAAATTGTAGAGAGGTTTAGTTATCTTTTCCTTTCCAATAAGACAATTTCTACAGCAAGCCTCCTGCTCGCACTGATTGCCTCTTTATATCACGCTGCCCAGCATTCATAAAGTGAATGAAAGAATGTTAATTCTTTATTATAGACGCCGTCTATGATTCAGGCTTCACCTGAGAAGCCGGTCGGTGATAGTCGGTGTCCTCAGTGGCGCCCGAGGACACTGACTGAGAAAGACAGACATGGAGTTAAAAGAGGAAAGTGAAAGAGAGGATCATAATATATGAATGTTAAAGAGACGTTGACAACACAGAGCGAGGACGAAGAAAGTTACGAGGTGCAGGAAGAGCAGGTGAAGGAATGCCACCTAGCAGAGACTTCGAGTGATGTAATAAGACCTGAGGAGCTTTTTAATCAATACGTCTCACGCAGTGCTTGACAAGTTTATGAGGGCTCTGTGAGCTATTACTGTTGCACATAATGATTTAATTCCTATCTCAGAGCCTTATATCACCGCTGTGATTATAAGCAGTCGTTGCTGCACCTTTCTTTTTACATATGTCTTGGCATCACTTCAGCCTTTGGGGGCTTTGTTTCTTCCTAATGTAGCCTGTTTGACAGTTGACACCAAGGTATCTCTATTATCTTGTATTATCATATCATTTGTTCTAAGCACACAAATGTATGCCATCAGACTAATTAGGCACAGCGGTACTAGAATGCTAAACAAATTGAAGATGATGGGAATGTAATTAGTTTTCTAGATAACAAGTACTAAGCATTGGATGCTTTATTAGTATTTGTTTGTATTAGCTTTTAGCATGGGGGAGGGGTTCGATTCCGGCCTTTGAAGTACATAAGGATTTTACTGTAATCACTCGTCTAAAAAGGTCACTCCCCTATATGAAATATAAATGATGGCGCTAGAGCAGGGGTGGGCAAACTTTTTGGCTCAGCGGCCACATTGAATTAAAAAATTTGACAGACGGGCCGGGCCAGTATCAGATGGATGGAGAGTGTTTGACAAAGGGGGCGTGGCTTATCGCCGTCGGGTCTCTCCGTGAAAAAGAGCTGTCTTTTCCGGTATCGATTATGGAATAAATAACCACTAGTTTTGCTTTATACTTGTTGTGGAAGTCCCAAACATGTCGGAACATGAAACGCCCTTGTGTTTGGGTTCATAATATTATCCGTAGCCGCACACAGTTCGGTGAATTTCACCGACTCCTCCAGGAACTGCGCCGGTCTTATCTCCGTAAAACGGATACCGATTCTGCCATCCACCTTGGAAATAACCACCAGTTCTGCTTTATACTTGTTGTGTAAACTCCACATACGTCGGAACATCAAACTCCGTGGTGTCTGGGTTCATAATATTATCCGTAGTCCCACAACAGCGTCTGAATGACAGCCGCTGCACACACGAAAAGCCTAAAAGAGCGCTGTGCAATAAATAAGCATGAAGAAACATCAACGCTGGTCTGTTGTGGTCATCGTGCTTCGGGAAACTGAACTTGGGAACGGAGAAGCGCTACAGCGGTCTTTACTATAACTTATAATTATTTAAAATAAAAAACTTTTTTTTAATATATTTTTTTAATAACTTTTTTTTAATATATTTTTTTAATGTTATAATAATTATAATACTCGGCGGGCCGTATATTAATACTCGGCGGGCCGTATCCGGCCCGCGGGCCGTAGTTTGCCCACCTCTGCGCTAGAGGAAGGTTTTAGGGATCACCAACGGGATTACAATTCCTCCTGAGGAGCAAATTAATATCTGGACCCAATTTCATGGCATTTCTAATAGTTGTTGATACATTTCACTCAAACCCATAAATGTGAACTTCATGCTGGCGCCACATGGGATAAGTCAGGGGATCACCAAAGTCAGTAGGATTCATCGTCTGGGGATAATTCTGAACACTATGGATGGCCCCCGAAACTCGGTTCTGGAAGGGAATCGGTTCTAAATGAATGAAAAGCCGGAGTATTGATCATGTCCGGAGTAAACGGTTCTGCTATCGGTAGTTTGGAAGTTACGGAGTGAGCTCTCAGCGCCGCAAACCTCCTCTGTCTGTCCCTATGCCTGTCTTTACTCAGTGACTCCGGCTCAGTGCGGCGTGAGACGCACTTCACGGCAGAGAGAACAAAAAGATCTAAAGTGTGGGTACATTTTACTCGAGGAGATGCTGAGAACTCTCGTTGTCACAAATGCAATAAAACCCTCACAGGGGAGAGAGGTAATACCAGCAATTTATCAAAACATTTGCCGAACAAGCAGAACATCCAATCTGCAGAAATGCACAGTTTTTGACTGTTTAGCTAGCAGCCATTCATCCTCGTCCACTGCAGGTAGCGTTGGCGACGCCATACAGAGTTTGCTTATAATGATAGTCTAATAAAGCTAATCACTTAGCTAATTGTTTGGCAGCAAACGTTTTTTTTTTTATATTTTTGGAACTTCTTGTATTGCAACATAAGAATAACAATAAAAAAATACAAGAATAATAAAGCAATGTTCTTTCTTCTTTTTTTCTCACCATATAATCAAAAAGAACTGATGAGAATATTGATAAAGACCCAAACCGGTATAAGCAGTATCAATAGGAGGGCCTGTATTGATCAAATCCTAATGACTCTCATCCCAACTGAATACAGCTTTGTCCCAATCCATCTAATAGACGTTGAGATTTTTCAGATACATGAAACCTTTGACCTGCTGGTGGCGCTCGGGGAAAAGTCGGGAATGACAATAAGAAGTCATTAAGATTCATCCTCTGGGGATTTGAAGCCAATGACATCGCAATCCATCTAATAATTGCTGATATCTTTCAGTCTGAAAGGACTTTAGCGTGACTAAAACCTGAGCAAGCAGCCGACAGCCGGTGTCTTTGACGATCCGATGAGGTGACTGACATCAAAGTGACTCTTCAACCGACCGAGTGACTGACCGGTGGACTGACTGACGTCGCACCTAATGGCCGACTAATGCACTTGTGTGGGAAGGTACTCATCCGTACTCATTTGTGCATTCATATGCCGCTGCAAACAACTGGTTCTTTATAAATAATGCACAGTGTTTTCATGTTGGTGTCACTCTCATGCTTTGCCCACGCACCAGCTGGAGATAATTGAGCCGCATTGCGAAACACAAGCCAATACACACAGTGCACCTCAACACTTATGAGTGTCAGTACACGCCGGCTTCATTATTAAACCACCGCTCAAAAAGACAACTTCTGTCTTCATTTCGGGTATTTTCTCTCTCTCTCTTTGACACAAACATACACAAACCCACCCACCTTGATTAGTTAATTACCATCCTCCCCCACAACGCGAAGGCCTAATGGACAAAGCGACGACGTCTAAAACAATATTCTGATATCAATCCAATTACAACGACATTGTCACGTAAACTGCAGGTTCAAATGAGCTTAAGTCAAAAAAGGTCATAGCTTTGAATCAAATATATGGAGGATTTGATCTCATTATTGAAGGGCACTTTCGACATGTTTACCGGTATGCCTTTATCAAACTATGACTCAGAGAGTTTTTATGACATTTTGCTTCACATGCAGCAATCCAGCTGCCTGATGATGCATGAGCTATTACTGTGCATGAGTACACTCTCATATATACCCATAAAAAGGACAGATCAAAGTGAAATTTGCACAAAGCAGCAACAGGACCGAAAGACTGTTGCAGTGTATGCGAGTTTCCAGTAGCCTGCTTGAAAAGTGTCCAAGGTTACATGTTATGTACTTGGAGCCAGGCTATATAATGGGATGAGGGAAGTTAGGAAAGCCAGTTACCTTTTTAATTAAATAAACCCGTGTGATCTAATGCAACACATACCATACTCCTTCAAAGAAATCCCACGGTTGTGAAGTTTCTTATCAGTTTCACTTTGAGCTTCTAACGCCACGTTCACATCATATGGGATGGACCGATAGGAAATTGTCTTGACAGGGCTGAACTTTGAAGGAACAGAGTCAGAGAGTTCTAAACAGAGAAAGCTATCACAACCCATTAGCGTTGCTCTGCCGTGGTATAAACTGCTCATCAAAGACACGGTTTGCAGACAGTTATGGAACGACTACGTCCAAGGGCGTAGCGTTTGTCCCAACCGATATCCGGCGACAACTGAATTGTCCCGAGCGATCATTTTGATCCGAAAATGTTAACATAACCACTGTTGAATTTACCTAGACCATCTTTATACTAAGAGTTCTGTGCACAACATTATGGAACAAATTGATTTTAAGTTTTCCACGGTTCCCTAAACATCCAGAGACCAGAGTCCCAAACAGGGTTATGTGCTCGGTGATAATAACATATATGCACAGCAATAATGTTGACCTAATGCACAGCAGATTATAGGACGGATACATTTTTGCTTAAAATATTTTTATTTAATTTATTATCAATAAAGAACGGCGTTATTATTGTTATATAATTACTTTTTTTAAATAAATAATATGACTTCATTCTCACTAAAGTGAGTCTTAATTATCGTAATGTCAAGATTTCTTTCTCTTGGATTATTCTGATTGTATTAGTCTTGTAATATTACCTTTTTCTCAAGAAGAACTAATGCATCGTTGAGGTGGATAGGTTCCACATTGACATGTAAAGAGTTTACCTCCCCAAGCAAAGACACAAATAAGGAGGGAAGAGTAAATCCGGCCTACCTGTACGTTGACTCAGCACAGATAACATAATAGTTGGACAATCAAAATGTCTGTGTGTCCATTAATGTTGAAATTAAACCAACGTCTCCGGGATAAAATGGGTCAGATTGTCCCATCATCGACCGATCCAGCCAGCAAACTCAGCCAGATAGCTAGGAGAGTTGTTATAACTGGCTAGCATGCTAGCAGTAGCTACAGTGAGCTACTGCTAGCATGCTAGCAGTAGCTCACGTGCCATGAAGCTCACGTTTCAACGTGTATAGTGTAGCCTATAGCTCCTAGCAAACACCCTCATAACGCAGAATTTTGATGTGACCGTCTCCTTGTGTGACAAGGCCTTAATCTAATGTGTTTGTTGATGCTCTGTCAGAAAGATGTTGGTTCAACTCTGCGGTCATATTTGAGGCCGCAGATTGTGGATTTTCTGTGCTGGTTTACATTATATTGACAGGTGTTTTTCATTTCTATTAAACAATGGAGAGTATATTTACCACTTGATTGTGCATCTTAAAAGATATTAATTCAAATACAGACCTGCCTTTGCACCTATTCATACACATAAGCTAATTTATGAGAGAACTTTTAGGTCTAAGGCCCATTTATAGTAAACGACCATTGATTACTGGTGATGTTGTCTAAAGAATAAGTGGTTTACCAAAGCAACTGGTGAAAAATAGCTGTGTTTTATTCTTCCCTTCTTTAAAATGTGTCTCAAATGTTGTGTTTGGGTGAAAAATTGATTAATTCATCACGGCTATCCAGTCAGAACGAGCAAGAGCTCTCGATCCAGCAGTGCCTGAAAGCCATTTTTCAGTTAAATGAAGTGGCAACACAGACACTTTTTTTCCCCTGCATCTCCGTCTAAATAAAAATATTAAGAAAATACCACCTAATTCAAACTTTGAATCTTTGCTGCACAGTCAGAACCAGGGTGCGTAACAATAATATATTTGATAAACAAACAATTTTAAACCACACACTCTTTTGAAAACCACTGAACTGATTTATTCAAAATACCACTGTCTTCTGAGTGCTAAAATATTTCAAGCTGTTATCTGTGCTGTTGGAGAGATGCTCTCCATGCGTGGGTCACACCTGCTGGGGTTCAGACATTAAATTAAACAGCAAACAGTAAACACATTTAAAGCTGCACTAGTCAAGGAATGTGACAATTGTATGTGTAATGTTTAAGAAGTAGCTCTTAGTTACAAACATACTTAGAATTATCATCCAACTCTCTGAGCATTTTAGCCTCTTTCAGCTCATTGTTTTCCGCAACTTAATTGTTTTTATTCACTCTCGCAGCCCACACACACACACACAAAAATCTTTGAAGTATGTGCTCAGAACCAAGCATCAGACAGAAAGAGTTCACGACCAGGTAGAGAACAAAGCGGGGCGTTGAGCTGCGAAAGAGCCAGATGTTTCGCTCAGAAGTTGATGGAAACCAAAACAGGGCGAAAACAAGGTGGCTAGCAGCACAACTCTAAATAAATGCAGTTGTGTCTGCTGAATAGGTCAACAGGAAAGTGGTTGCTAACATGTCGCGAAAAACCTTTACAACGTGATCTGCTGCCCCAAAGTGTCCAAAAATATCAACTACTGCAATCGATGTTGGCGAGGATCATGCAGCCGCGTATGAAAGATACAGAGAGTGAAAGGGAGAAAGCAGAAGCTTGACTCAGCTGAGTGATGAAAGACAGTGTAACTACAATACAGATATGTTTGAAAGGTGTAGAGGCTCAGTCTATCTATCTATCTATATATTCATCCATCCATCTATATTTATATATATATATATCCATCTATCTACCTACCTACCTACCTACCTATTCATCCATCCATCCATCCATATATTTCTATATATATATCCATCTATCTACCTATCTATCCATCCATCCATCTATATATATATATATATACATATATATATATATATATATATATATATATATATATATATATCCATCTACCTACCTACCTACCTACCTACCTACCTACCTATCTATCTATCCATCCATCCATCCATCGACAGTCTCTTGCAGCTAGAGATGGTATTGTACATTAGAATGAGGATAACAGAGGCAGTTCTTTTAGAAAACTGTATGGTAACTGCCTCCTATCTTGCAGAGTCAGAGGCCTGGGAAATTGGAAGGGATTCATAAAATTACTGCGGCAGTGAGTGCCATCACAGGCTGAGATTATCATCATCCAATGCTCAGCTCTGTGTGAGTGTGTGTAAGTGTGTGTGTGTGCGTGTTTGGGGGGTTTCTATTAGAAGTTATAGTCAATAAAATCCCCATGTTGAAGACTTTTCCTCTTATGTGACACAGAGAGAGAACGACTGCCAACAGCTGCATGTCAGAGGGCGTCACTGTCTTTATGCTCATTGGCATCGTAACACAGCGCCAGTGGATCACAGCTTTGTTGAATAAAATGGCTCATAATAAAATGTTACCCAGCCACATCTTTAGCTTCTAAAGATAAATATGAGGCTCTTAATTTGGCTTTGACATTGCATCTAAATTCCTCCGTGGCCCTGTTATGCCACGTTGGGTTTTGCTTACAACGAAGACAGATTCTGAATCATTTTAGGGCGTGACACCCCGTGTTGACTGTTGAGCCCCGTCCTTGTGATCCGATTGCTCAGACCATATCTGAGGGTTAAGGGGCGAACAAGCAATTATTTGTTCTCAGTCTACCTCGTTGACTGCTTCCTTTGCTCGGCACATGAATGCAAATTAAATCATTCAAAATCAAACGGGTTAAAAACAACAACACATTCGGTCTTTGCAAACCAACATTATGAAGGTGTTTATTAGCATATTGAGCGGTGACGCGAGGTCCGGCGTGTCAATGCCAGGTGTGAAGAGGGCCACTGCCACAATTCTGACGTTGACATATTAACTGCCGAGCTTTCATTACAAAGGCACACAATGTGTAAGGGACAAACCCTTTTTCCTGCAGCGCTAACATGAGTGTAGCGGCGATCTTGTCTCCGTCTGGTAATCCCTATCACCACTACTGTTACAGTCTGTGTATGGCCAATGAGCTTGACGCGTAATGAGTCTTCAGAGACAGTAACTCCATTTTAAAAAGGTTTACTCCACAAAAATAAAGTTACAAGATTCATTCTGTACTCAACTTGGCACAACGGTCAAAAAACTGTCTCGCTCCGCAGACTGATTAACCTCGACTGAGGGATATTGGCTATGACGTATCAGTAGGGTAAGTCTAATATGGCTCTTACAATGAGCTAACCGTCCATGTTCAGGGTGAGGCAAACTGTAAAAACAAACATAACTTCCATGCAGGAGGCCGCTGTTCATGTCCCGTGTCGAACCAAGTCAACAATGACTTACCTACAAGTATGCATGTGACGAGCGGAAACTGCATGTACACAGGAGCTTAGACAATGGAGTGGATGCGATTGCTGGGTCTTTGTGGTAATTACACACAGGTGCTCTTTGGATTTAATTTGCTGACTTTTGCACACAAAAGTGTGAAATATCTCAAAAACTGTATAAACACAAGTCTCCTTCGAAGAATAATCAACGTAATGTAATCAAAACAACGTTGATGAGAGCGGTGAGACCAAACAAAAGCGGTAAAGCTTGGAGGCCGCAAAATCAAAACAATGAGCTAAAAGACGCTAAAATACTTTGTAGAGTTGAAGGAAACTGCAGTCAGGTGATTATTCTCTTCAGATTCATCACTCCGAGCATCACCTCTCACATTACACGCACTGTAATAGCCATTTGATTTTGTGTCAACATAAATATATGGAGATGTGCCACTTTATACTCAGGTGCACATACCGTAAATGTGTTTAAAATGTGTGTATCTATGAAGCGATATGCATTGTGTTGTCCTCGTGTGCCTGTGAGCTGTTGGATTTGTCTGCGCCAAACTCCCCAAGTCAAACTTGGATCCTGCTTCTGCACATATGTGTCTGGTTTGAGATCTCAGTCGCCTCGACAGCAAACAATGGGGAGCCCAGAAATAGCTGAAGATGAAGACTCATTTGAAGAGAATTAACAGCCCTTCTCTGATCACGTGTGACACATTCAGAGTCCCAAACGTGATAAATGAAGCCATTCTCTGCTCACAAATTGACGGTTGGCACAAATTCTACGAGTCTCACCTCCGAGAGTGAGACTTCCTCCTCCTTGTCTCCACGGTTGAGATTCACTCCAGCTCTTCCTTTCATCCCAGTCAAACCGCTCATCCTCCCACTAGTTCTTTTTAGACAAAGAACCAGACCAGAGAGGCAGCCAGCAAAGCTCCTCTCCCTTAATTGCCATCAATTTAGCCTTTGTTCTTACTTATCTGTTGGACTTCCACAACTCTGAGAAACTTTTTATCCCTTTCGCGGCCACGTCTCTGTTTCTCTCCCATCTCCACCCATACAATTACAGAGTGATAAACCACTCTTATTCGGTCCTCTATTTGGCCTGAAAGCAAAGCGGTTTCTGTTCACTCGAGGACCTGTTAAAACAGACTGTGTGTAGGTGTGTGCGTGTGCATGTACGTGTGTGTGTGTGTGTGTGTGTGTGTGTGTGTGAGTGATGAAATGGAAGAGGACGCGTCAACAGCGGGTTTTTGCTTGTGTGCTGCCACCTAATCTCACGCATGATTAGGAGAGCAATAACACGACTGTCTGAGCAGGTTACAAAAAGTGTGAGCTCCCCTCTGTGTGTCTGTGTGCGTACGCTTTTATGTGTGTGGCGGACGGGAAAATGTTTATTGAACTACTAAGTGTCACATTACACCCAGAGTCTCTTTTTCCACCTGTGCTCCCTCGGTCTTAAATGCCTCCTTTTTTATTTTCCTTTGTATTCTTTACACCTGCTGCATTGCGAGCCTCCGGCCTTTGACCTTCATCCAACCTTCCTTTCACTGACATATTTCCCTTATTTAACACGTTTGTCCCTTGTGGTCTCTCTTCAGTTCCTTTGTCTGCTCTGAAAAAGCTTGATTGACTAGTTGAATCAAACAAACAAACAACACACACACACACACACACACACATGAACACGCTCACTTGACAGATGCTAATGGCCTCTCCTCAGCCTGCTTTTACCTTCAATTGGAGCTCCCCTCCTCCCCTCCTCCTCCCTTCCTCCCCCACTGCCTCTCCAGCACTCTGACCGAACGTCATTCTTTTATTCATTTCCCGTCTCTGCCAAGTATTCGACTTCCCCATTGCGCTCCTTTTGACTGGAAAGGCTATGCTGTGCTTTGTTGAAAAAGGGGGTAAGAATTGAGTGAGCAGAGAGCTTTTAAAGCGAGCTCAAGCGTCCACATGCAGGTGTGTGTGTGTGTGTGTGTGTGTGTGTGTGTGTGTGTGTGAGGGGACTGATGGTTTAAAAGCAAGATAACGACTCATCTGAAATTATGGAGTGTAGCGCCATCCTGTGGTGGCTGTCTAGTTTAGATCATAGACAAATTATTAAACCTGAAGGACGCTTTATCCTATAAAAGTATGCGCAAGAGGATGTAGAGGTAATCTCAAAGACATTAAGAAAAGTGTCTTAGATATGCAGGTGTGTAATTGTTGCATGTTCAGGTTCTTAACTGTCACATGCACAATTACAGAGAAGCAGTAGCATACAACAAACAATGGTTATTTAATATGTATCAGAGAAATACATTAATATTGTCATATATTTTGTCAATGCTTGATTTTGTTACAGCAAATCAAACAAGGCTGCAGGGGGATAATGCTGGATAAATGGTGGGCGATGGAATGTGAAGTTAAAATCTGCATTATTTGATGTTTCTCCAGAGTATGGATGATATTGAATCGACTGTATTTGGCGTATTTGTTTGACTGACCACAATATTAGCAACCTTTGTCTCAACTTTGGTGAAGACGGGAAGTGACGCTGGTGGAATAGATGTGTCTCTGACTACTGATAAGGTTAGGTTTGACAGAAAAGGGCCAACAAGAACACAATGCAAGACTGCATAATAAGACATTATAATAAATACAAATTTAAAAAAAAGGCAGTTCAGTTTGACTATCAGACTATAAATGTACACAAATGTACACATTCCTAAAAAAATTAATTTGTGACCACAAGTTAATTTGACAAACACGGGTTGGATAATATATAACAAAGTATAATGATGCTGACATTTGTGACGGGTGAGTAACTAAACACACACATTGTCTGCCCCGAGATCAAAGTGGGGTTTATCCGGCTAATGACAATCATGGCAGCTGTGAAACACACACCGTATTATTATGTGAGCATACGTACACACACACACACATACGGGTACTTACAACACTGACCTTATTCTTAAATGCTGGTGACCTTTGTTCACACGTCATCCCGCATCTCTCTCTCTCCTCCCATTTCCTGCCATCGCTCCGCTGTCGCTGTCCATTAAAAGACAAGTTCCAGTCCGAAACAAAACAATACCGACAGGCGCCCATTTGTGCCTTCAAATCAATTTTGTTTGGCTGTTATCATTCCTGCTGTCCATACCGGCTATAAAGAGATTACTTCATAAAAGCGAATTCAGTGTCAGTGATGTGGGACAAAACCCCACAGCAGCAGACAGATGACACAAATAGGGAATTGTGCGCTAAAAATAATGTAATTCTGGAAGATGCCCACAATATTTTATGACAGCTGAAACATCACATTAGCTGCGGGTGAACTTTTAAAGACTTTTTTTTACACAAAACAAGGCCTCTGGTTTTAGTTCCCCATCACTTACATTGAAATCGCCTTGTATGGACGATATGATTACAGCAAAAACCAGTGAAGAAGTAGTAATAATATAGTGTAGAAATACACGGTTATAAGTAAAGGTCCTGCATTCAAAATCATACTCAAGTAAAAGTACAAATGTATTAGCAACAAACATAATAATGCGGAGTATCCAAATTTCAAGTTTAAAGTAGCATGAAATGGTAATACCCAATTAGTACAAGTATCTCAAAATTGTACTTGAAAACAATTCTTACCGTAAAATGACTGCGGTCAGGCCAGCCTCCACTTCGAAAAACACAGTCGGGCCAGCCCGCACATAGATTTTCGGGACGCGTTTATACTAGGCATTACGGTACGAGTGTGTACAAACTGACTTCAAAATAAGAGGACACTTCCGATGAAGGCAATTTCCAAATAAAAGCTATTTGAAAGGAAATTACACTAATTCCACTTTATGTTAATAGTAGACTACCTCAAGATGTCACTCAGAAACAATCAAGGCATGTTGATGTTTAATTACAAAATAAAAGCCCTTCAAAATCCCCTCCTTGAGCTGACTACAAATCAATTTATGAGTTAATTTATGTCTACTTTCAGATTAGATATGAAAGGAAATGACTCTTGTTATGAACTAATTCCACTTCATAGTGATAGTAGACTACCTCAAGACGTCACCCAGAGACAGACAAGGCATGTTGATGTTTAATTACAAAATAAAAGCCCTTCAAAATCCCCTCCTTGAGCTGACTACAAATCAATTTATGAGTTAATTTATGTCTACTTTCAGATTAGATTAGAAAGGAAATGACTCTTGTTATGAACTAATTCTACTTCATAGTAATAGTAGACTACCTCAAGATGTCACTCAGAGACAATCAAGGCATGTTGATGTTTAATTACAAAATAAAAGCCCTTCAAAATCCCCTCCTTGAGCTGACTACAAATCAATTTATGAGTTAATTTATGTCTACTTTCAGATTAGATATGAAAGGAAATGACTCTTGTTATGAACTAATTCCACTTCATAGTGATAGTAGACTACCTCAAGACGTCACCCAGAGACAGACAAGGCATGTTGATGTTTAATTACAAAATAAAAGCCCTTCAAAATCCCCTCCTTGAGCTGACTACAAATCAATTTATGAGTTAATTTATGTCTACGTTCAGATTAGATTAGAAAGGAAATGACTCTTGTTATGAACTAATTCTACTTCATAGTAATAGTAGACTACCTCAAGATGTCACTCAGAGACAATCAAGGCATGTTGATGTTTAATTACAAAATAAAAGCCCTTCAAAATCCCCTCCTTGAGCTGACTACAAATCAATTTATGAGTTAATTTATGTCTACTTTCAGATTAGATATGAAAGGAAATGACTCTTGTTATGAACTAATTCTACTTCATAGTGATAGTAGACTACCTCAAGATATAACCCAGAGACAATCAAGGCATATTGATGTTTAATTACAAAATAAAAGCCCTTCAAAATCCCCTCCTTGAGCTGACTACAAATCAATTTATGAGTTAATTTATGTCTACTTTCAGATTAGATTAGAAAGGAAATGACTCTTGTTATGAACTAATTCTACTTCATAGTGTACGTTGGAGGTATTTGAAAGCGCGTTAGCATCAGACGCCGAGAGGCACTGACAGGATTTGAGGACTTGAGAGTGACACCGGGTCGGCCTGTCAGTGTTGACTTGAGCAAAAGTCATTTAGAGAATTTCCCCGAGCTTGATAGTGAATACGTGTCTGACTCAATCGCCACGAACATCTGACTTCACCACCAGAAGTAAGCGTGCGTGAATAGAAACGATAAACTCATCCCGGTTACAGCTCGGCCGCTTGAGATGACATTTTCTGCTCACGCGAGTATAGCAGACGTTTTAAACACCACAAGCTGGAGAAAGTCGACTGAATATGTTTGCAGTTTTTTTTTTTTTTCCACCAACACATTACAGATTCTGCTGCAGAGTGTGTGGGCTGGAAAAACCACAACAGCAGTAAATCAGAAATGACACCTTAAAGGTCATTGCAAAATAAAGGCATCCCATGGATCAATGTGATTCAAGAGCCCTCTGTTAAAGTTCAACACACACACACACACACACACACACACACACACACACACACACACACACACACACACACACACACACACACACACACACACACACACACACACACATATTCTCCCTCCCACTCTCACTTCCACTCATCAAACATATGTAATTAAATCTGTTTAATTTGCCTTGTCATTTTTCACTTATGTAATCACCATGTTTTGCTTTGCTGTAATTTCATGCCACTCACAATTTTGTCATTCGGATGTTTGTTTGTCTTTTTCTCTCTCTCTCTCTCTCTCTCTCTCTCTCTCTCTCTCTCTCTCTCCCTCTCTCTCCCTCCCTCTCCCTCTCTCTCTCTCTCTCTCTCTCTCTCTCTCTCTCTCTCTCTCTTTTGTTTGTTTCAAAGTGAAATGCTTTTATGGGATGATTTTGATGTCAGTCGCAGATTTCCTAATTATATTCTCCTCTTCTTGTTGTCATCTTAAAACAATACACTGATAATAATAATCTAGAGAGAGTGCACATTCTGTCTACATCCAAGCCCGCTAAAACTACTAATAATAATAATAATAAGCAGCGCAGCTCGTTGCAAGCATAAACAACTATATTTGAGACGCAAGATAATAGCTTTATGTTGTGTGTTTAAAATGCCTTAAATCTGAAGGCTAGAAAATACATAATTCTCCAAAATTACACCCCTGGAGAAAACATGAGACATAAAAGCTGAAGCCTTTTCCTGCTTCCTTTCATTAAACAAAAGGAAATCTCCTCCTGTCCGTACTACTAAATGTCATAATGTTCATCTTGGCATATAAACTGCGGATAATAATCACAGGAACTGCTCTGCGTCTTTCTCGGTGACAGCGGTATCGCCAGCCTGTCCTTTATAGACGTTGTCCAGCATCCATTCCTTGTTTCCTTGTCTTCGTCTCACGCTTGATGTCTCCATCCCCGTCTGATCCTAAAGGTCCTGAAGAATATGAAAGCAGAGGCAATGAATGAATGTTGTGTACTTTTTCACTAGATTACCTCTGACCAAAAATAGAGTTTTGAAGTTAATTTCCATGTCAGGAGGAATATACAGGAAGATGTATAAGAGAGGTAGAGAGAGGCAGATTAGATATAGATAGGTAGTACATTTACTCAAGTACTATACTTAAGTATACTTTTGACATACTTGTACTTCACTTGAGTATTTCTATTGTGTTATACTTTATGCTTTTACTCCACTTCTGCTCCATTTCAGAGAGAAATATCATACTTTTTACATAAGAAAACAGGATGTGCTTATGATATTATATGATGATGCAGTAATAAGTAATAAGTAATAATAAACTATAGGCTCAAGACTACAAATGTAATTTGTCCATAACTTTGTGACTTTTATGACCTTTTATGACACAGTAGCAGTAGAATTGTAACATACAATTATGCACAAATGCCAGATTCATTGCGTTTATTAAAGTTGGTTGTGAAATGTTTAAATAAAAAAGGAAAAGGAAACACATACACAAATACCACAAATACACACACACACACACACACACACACACACACACACACACACACACACACACACACACACACACACACACACACACACACACACACATCAAAAGCAATCAGCAAAGACACACACAAAAATAGAAAATACAGGTGCATAAACATGTTATTGTTTTTCTGAGCTCATTATGAGAGTAACAATTCAACCAAACTATCAAGAATAAAAGGGAGAGAACAATTAAAGCTGCTGCAGTAATACAAACATGAAATCAGTATAATGTATCCCTCTCATGTCTTTGTTAGTTAATTGAATATTATTATATTATATTTGTTGTATATATTGGTCATTTTTATATTTAACATTGCTTTACTTTTTGTATTAATTTATAAAGTAACTATATATCTATCTATCTATCTAAAACGTCGTAGCCAACGAATATAATGCAACCTAACATTTTTAATACAAGGGATGCCATTTAAAATATTAAATCTAATACAGCCCAATTAAAACCCCAAACGTGGAGCACGTGCAAAAAGCAGTTGTCTTCTGAGCAGCGGACCCGGAAGTGTTTGAAGCTTAAAAGCCAGGTGACGTAGGATAGCTACCGTTAGCTGTCAGCCGGGTTCAGTCGTTGTGCAGGATGGAGGTGACACGCCGAAGTAAGTAGCCAACCACAGTTTGATTACTTTATTTTTTTAATATGTTACATATTCCTTGTTTTAACGCACAACGCAGTTGTGAGCTGATAATTATTAAAAACGGACCGTTTCGTTCCTCGGCGTCTTGTTTCTGCTCGCTAGCTAACGCTAGCTGCGGGGGTTAGCACGCTCTCCTCCTCGCGTTAACGTACCTGCTGCCGCGCATGTTTTAAAACACTTTCTCTTTTTTATTATTTACAGATTTTAAAGAGAGTTTAAACGCTGTGTACAGCGCGCTAGAGGAGGCAGACTTCCTGGCCATTGATGGAGAGTTTTCAGGTAACTATAGCCAGAGATTTAGATGGACGTAGTCAACGCTGCGTGGATGAATTGTGACATGTGTTGTGTGTGTCTTTTTTTTTTTTTTTTTTAGGGATAAGCGACGGTCCTAATGTCAGTGCACTCACCAACGGGCTGGACACTCCGGAGGAGCGATACACGAAGCTCAAGAAGGTTGGTTTACGTTTCTTCACAGCTTTTTGTTTTTGAATGCTCCCTGATTTCCCTCCATATTCTAGACTTCTGCTTATCTCATTTAACGCATCTCTCTGTGGCTCTGTCTCTCTCTTGCTGTGTCTCTCTCTTTGTGTGTATCTGTCTGTGTCTCTCTCTGGCTGGCTGTGTGTGTCTCTGTCTGTGTGTGTCTCTGTGTCTCTCTCTGTCCGTGTCTGTTTATCTGCGTCCGTCTCTCACTCTGTCTCTCTGTGCATCTGTCTGTCTCTGTCTCTCTGTGCATCTGTCTGTCTCTGTCTCTCTGTGCATCTGTCTGTCTCTCTCTCTCTCTCTCTCTCTGTGCATCTGTCTGTGTCTCTCTCTCTCTCTGTGCATCTGTCTGTCTCTCTCTCTGTGCATCTGTCTGTCTCTCTCTCTCTCTCTCTGTGCATCTGTCTGTCTCTCTCTCTCTCTCTGTGCATCTGTCTGTCTCTCTCTCTCTCTCTGTGCATCTGTCTGTCTCTCTCTCTCTCTCTGTGCATCTGTCTGTCTCTCTCTCTCTCTCTGTGCATCTGTCTGTCTCTCTCTCTCTCTCTGTGCATCTGTCTGTCTCTCTCTCTCTCTCTGTGCATCTGTCTGTCTCTCTCTCTCTCTCTGTGCATCTGTCTGTCTCTCTCTCTCTCTCTGTGCATCTGTCTGTCTGTCTCTCTCTCTCTCTCTGTGCATCTGTCTGTCTGTCTCTCTCTCTCTCTCTGTGCATCTGTCTGTCTGTCTCTCTCTCTCTCTCTCTGTGCATCTGTCTGTCTGTCTCTCTCTCTGTGCATCTGTCTGTCTGTCTCTCTCTCTGTGCATCTGTCTCTCTCTCTGTGCATCTGTCTGTCTCTCTGTGCATCTGTCTGTCTCTCTGTGCATCTGTCTGTCTCTCTCTCTCTCTGTGCATCTGTCTGTCTCTCTCTCTCTCTGTGCATCTGTCTGTCTCTGTCTCTCTTTCTCTGTCCACCAGCACTCCATGGACTTCCTGCTGTTCCAGTTTGGAATATGTACATTCAAGTACGACCAGGCAAAGTCAAAGTGAGTGATCTCTGCTTTACAAATGCAAAACTTTTAATTCTTCTATTGATGTTTGGGGTCTGAAATGGAATCGCTGTATCCAGAAGGACTCCCAACGAATGTGAAATGTTCAGCCCAAATGGTTTCATTGTCGTGTACAGAGAAAAAGCAAATGTGTCGGGAGTCCTTTTTGGGAGACGGATTATTTTGAACAAAAAAACAACTATACTCCACGTACCATCTCACCGTTTAAGCGAGACTTAAAGGCTGGAGGCTCCCAGGGTTGTGCCAACTAGTTTGTACTGATTTAGTTAAAAACAGAATATCAATTGACATGAAGGACTTTAGCTGCAACTTTAGAACTCTTCTAGTTTCCTTTTTTTTATGTGATATTCATTTTGAAATGGTCCAAACAAGTTACAGCTTCCATATTTGTCATATTTGTTCCTTAATGCCATTGTTTGGTTTTATGCAAAATCGTCATAACTAGATGATTGCATGGAAGTAATCTATCTTTTGAATGACTCTCTCACAGATTTTTATATTTAGCTGGAACAATTTCACTAATCCTTGTCCCGTGTTCCCATCTCTGCAGGTATATCACAAAGCCTTTTAATTTTTATGTATTCCCGAAACCGTTCAACCGGACGTCCCCTGATTTAAAGTTCATCTGTCAAGTAAGTCAGTGTTGCTCTTTTGGGCGCGTTGCTTCAGTGTGAACTGAGATTAATGAGTTTTCATAGTGACAGTGACTTGCATGGGTTCAAAATAATTGTCCCTGACTTCTGTCCACTTTATTTCTTTTTTTTCTTCTTTTTTTTAAGCTGTGATGGAACATTATCTTTTTTCATTTCAGAGTTCCAGTATTGACTTCCTGGCCAGTCAGGGATTTGACTTCAACAAGGTGTTCTGTCAAGGTGAGCACACCGCAGAGTGACATGAAATACTCCTTTTTGTCTCATGAAACCTAGATGACTTACATTTTATCTGGCAGTCAATCTTTCTGACATCATCTTTTCAAGGCTGCAGTGTCTGTGTTAGAGAGCAGCTGTCCAGGACAGTAAATGTGTAGAGCCACCAGAGAACGTCCATTCACTAGACGGATGTCAAATTGTGACTCTCCTGTTTCTTTTTTTTCGAAAGGAATCCCGTACTTGAACCAAGAAGAGGAAGTCCAGCTGAGGGAGCAGGCGGAGGACAGGAGGCATCAACATGCTAACGGTGTCGGGACACCGTCCTTCAACTCCCCGTCCTCCAAAGGTCCTGCACACGTACCTGAGGAACATAAAGACTTCATCAACAGGGTGATGTGAGTGTGTGTAAAACATGTACCCAAAAGGCAGTAATGGGGCTCTGGTTCCAGACCATGATGGCACAAAGAGCGGTGGGTACTGACTGCTTTGTGTGAGGATTCAGACAGACGTTGTGCATGGTGCTTTCACACTTAAAATGAGCCTTCTGTGGTTTGGGGTGTATTGGGCATGGCCAACTGGAAGGAGACCATCACTGACCCAGACTTGCTAGCAGACACATGGGAGGGACTGTACCTCCTCGGTTAGTTTTGGAATAATGTAATTTCTACCGTTTTCCCCACAGAGGGAAGGTTGAGGCCCTCTTCACCAACTCTGAGAAGTCTGTGGACTTGGATCCATGCACTGGGTAAAGTTCCTCTCCATTTGTTATCATGCACGTTTTAATTTTTTTTTTTTGCTGTTTGATACCATGCCTTCCTTACTTATACCAGTGTTTTATATATAAAAAAGGAATAAATAAAACCTCGCCCCATTTTACTGGTTAGTATTTCCTTTTATAAAATGTTGCCCAATTGTTGACATTTTGCTAGCTATGGGTAACGTTGCCCTCTCTCCGCCAGCGCCTCCCCAATCGGTACTGCGCAAGTAGACGGCTCACTCGTTCGCTACGTCCGTCATTGATCTCAGACGGTGGTAATTTCTTTTCCCAGAGCTGATAATGGAAGTAGCTGACGAGTGAGCCTTCTTGCTTCTTTCTCATCAGAGTTGCACATGATCAGGTAGCGAGTGACGCCTGTTGTTCCTGTGTAGAAGACCTGATGAATGAGATAATGGCATATAAGGAACAATGCCTTTGTTTATTTTTTAACTCTGCTTTTTTTTCCCAACCAGGTTTCAGAGAAAGCTGATCTACCAGACGCTGAACTGGAAGTGAGTGTCACTCAACACGTTTGCTGCTATTGTGTTGTTAGTTTTTGGTGTTGAATTTAAGATTTGTCTTTTGTTTTTCACAGGTTTCCCAAGGGGATTCATGTGGAAACTGTGGAAACGGAAAAGGTAAGAACATGTTGTCTTTCAACCAATTTTGCTGTGTGGTTTTTAAGTGGAATATGTGAAATATTGTACGTTCTGTATGTGTGCAGAAGGACCGATACATCCAAGTCATCAAAGTAGATGACGAGGAGAGGAAGAGGCGGGAACAACAGAAACGGGAGAGGGAGCAGGTGAGTTTGAAGAATATTTTCACCATGTATACATAAAATCAAAGTGGTCACATTCTTGTCCTAATGTAAAGTGTTCAGCGTAGGAAAACATGTTGGTCTTATTTTGAGGAGCTTATGGATGATATCTATATAATCTATTTATTTCCCCACGCTAAGGAGGAGCTAAATGATGCTGTTGGCTTCTCCAGGGTCATCCACGCCATCTCTAAATCTGTGAGTCAAACTCGACTACTTTTCAGTCAAATGGAAAAGCTGCTCCACGTTTCAAATATTGAATTGCACTTTATTCTAAAACTTTATTTTAGCAGTTGGAATACGTTACTAGTGTTTAATCTGCATCATTACAAGACATTTTTGCACAAACATTAACTTCTGTTGCTAATTTCTTCAAATATTTTGTCTTTGACATCTGGTTTGCATCCTTAACCCATTTGCTCGGCCATGCAGGGTAAACTTGTGGTTGGCCACAACATGCTGTTGGATGTGATGCACACCATCCACCAGTTCTACTGCCCTCTGCCAGAGGTAAACGCTTTCAGATGGATACGTTTAGATATGGTGCATTTTGTTTTTCCCCATGAAATTGCAATTTGTTGCAAAGTAATTCATAAATAATTTGTGCCACTGCTCTTTTCTTCAGGATCTTCAAGACTTTAAAGAGGTCACAATGTGTGTCTTCCCAAGGTAACGTACCTCTGCTTTGCACAATGTGTTTACTTGTTGACACGGATGAATTTCTGTACTTTTGGGTTTTAATATTGGCTTTCACTTGCAGACTTCTGGACACAAAGTTGATGGCTTCCACTCAGCCTTTTAAGGTAAATGATCTCCGTCAGTGCTGTAGATTATCAGGGGCACTGTTTGTTGTTGGTGATGAGAGATTTTAGAAAGGTGGGGAAATCCCTTTCAACGTTAACTCATTGGACAAAGTTGAAGCTAGTGGTTTTTTTTGGACAAGATGTCGCGGTTGCATCACTGGTCCGAGCGCCATCAAACAAGTAGCTCCAAAATTGTATACAAAACTAGTCTCTCTATATCGTGAAAATATCTAAAAGAGAAAATACTTTTTAACTTTGTCTCAGGAGTTGATCACTAACACGTCTCTGGCAGAGTTGGAGAAACAGGTGAAGGGGAGTCCGTTCAAGTCGCCACAAGTCGGTAAGTAAATGCATGTAACCTTCTGTCTGAGCCGCTCTCAAACCTACAAAGCTCTGCAATGTTTTTTTTGTTTTTTTTAAAACTGTTCACTGTCAGAAACGGCAGAGGGGTTCCACAGTTATGACACGGCCCAGGAGCAGCTCCACGAGGCCGGGTACGATGCCTACATCACTGGCCTCTGTTTCATCTCAATGGCCAACTATCTGGGTAACGCACACAATGTTTTTTTTAAATTGCATTTAATTTAGTCTAAATGTAGTTTACTTGTATTTATTACTTGCTTCTTATTTTACTATCTCTCGCTGCTGTAATCCTGCAATTTCCCCACTGCGGGACTAAAGTATTATCTTAAGGTGCGTCTACTTTTACAGGCTCCTTCCTGACTCCACCCAAAGCGTACATCTCTTCTGGCTCCAAACTAGTTGAGCCTTTCTTTAACAAGTAAGAGATGCACCTGACTTTGCATCAGTATTTCATGAACTGAAAAAAATCTGTTTACAAAATGCATACATTATTATTTTTATTTTTTTAAATATCCACTTTATTTTGTTTTGTTCTCAAGGCTTTTCCTGATGAGGATAATAGATATTCCCTACCTCAACATCACAGGACCAGATTGTGAGTATAATGTTGCACAACATGCCAGGGTTGTTGCATTAGACTACATGCCTGGAGATTTAGCAAATTTTAAAGGTACCCTGTGGAGAACCGTAGACGTGTGAAACAATGTTTTTATGATTAGGTCCCAGTTTTTTTTTTTTTCTTTCTATTGTGCACACATAATGCACATTGCTGTTGCCAGATTGGTGGCAAAGAAACAATATAAAAGCTGAAGAGAAACTCATTTGGAGAAAAGTGCATTGATGTTTTTTGGGCCTCAAATAATGTGTTTTTGTGATGTATATCAAATGTACACATAACTTAAAAAAACCTTTTATAAAGGTACTTAAGTGATTATTTTTATGACCACGAGAGGCAGGAAACAACCAAAACAAAGTCACAGGCCATATTATCAATTGAGTGGTTTAGTTAGGCTGCCAGGGCTTTAAACCAGCCATTTGTTAGCTTCAGCTTTTGATCTTTTTATTAAATTACTGCCATCACTGCCTCACCTGCTGCGGCTCTTCCCTCTGCTCCCACAGTGCAACCTAAAAGAGACCATGTCCTGTTTGTCACCTTCCCCAAAGAATGGAAGACGAGTGACCTCTACCAGCTCTTCAGTGCCTTTGGTAAGATGCAATGTTCGCAGGACAATTCTGCTTGAACCGGTATGACTCGTTGTTTATCGCCCACTTTGACCCTTCTGTTGACTCTTCTATCCACTCAGGAAACATCCAGGTTTCCTGGCTAGACGACAAGTCGGCATTTGTGTCCCTGAGTCAGACGGACCAGGTACAGATAGGTGAGTTTCACACCCCAGCTGAATACATGATGTTCACACGCGCACATGCACACACCAGACCAATCTGTCAATGTCGTTGTCTCGTCACGCAGCTATGAACACCAGCCGCTACGCAGAGAGCTACAGGATCCAGACGTATGCAGACTACGTCAAGGGCAAGCAGCAGGACAAGGGGAAGCTCGGCCAGACTCCCAAATCTTGGGGGGAGGACGGCTGGAGGAAACCTCCCTACGCCTCGGCTACTTCTGCTGCTACTTTCGGATATCCCCGGTACACCTGCGCTGCATTTTCAACATTAACAATCTGTCTATTTCAGTTCTGCAGGTATGCACAGTTTCTACATGTATTGATGCATGTATGACTTTATTATTTTTTTATTCTAGGGGTCTGCGGAAACGCAGCAGCAGTCCCGTTCAGGGAGAGCAGGGGTCCGGAGAGGCTCCAGTCACAGACGGCTGGACTAACTACTCGTACCCGGATAGCACAGGCAGCAAGAAGATGAAAACTGATGGTGTGTACTTTGCCTGTTCCCACACAGCAGAAGGTTTTATCCCAAGAAAAGTGGCAGAGAGTCAATGTGTCGTTATGAAGAATCATTTCCTGATTGCCAGCGTTGTCCTTGCATAGTTCCTCTGGATAGTCATGCATTTAAATTATGCACATCTTTTGGCAAGAATTTAGCAACAATACTCGTAACAAAAATAGTTGGATACATTTACAATATGTCAGAATTCAAAAGCGCGTGTTGAGCTTTTTGTAAATGCAACTTTTCAATTATTAATCCTGTGGTCCTTTGTTGTTTCCTCGTGTCTTGGTTTTAAAGTTGCTTGGTGTTGCACATGCATCCCTTTTCACGAAGTAAAAGCACATATGGTGTATAAAGAGGTCTAATTTAGCTCGTCGTTGTGTTTCCTAGACAAAAGTGGACAGGCAAATGCAGAGGCGATCGAGAGCAAGACCTCAGAAGGATGGCTGAAGACGGCGTAAGTTAAATGGAGGCGCTGGCGATGTTCCATTTGCTGTGATTCACGGCTCATAACGGTTTCTGTGTCCTGCAGAGATGCATCAGATTCAATGGGGTCCAGTCCCGTCCCTGATGAGGAGGATGAAGAGGAGAAGGAGGAAAAGGAAGAGAAGAAGAAGGAGGAAAGTCCTGAAGGCAATGATGCCGAGGGGACGGTCACCTGGCAACAAGCCCCGGCAGTCCATGGGAGAAAAGGTCAAAAGAAAAAGAAGTCCAAAGGTGCGTTTTGAACTTCAAAGTCAATGTTCTTGATGTTGAAGTCGTTGTAATGTATGTGGATAGTATTGTATCTTTTTTTTTAATGTATTTAAACATTGAAAGTCATTTTCTCATGTAACATACTGTTTTTATTTTTATGTATATCCTAATTACGTAATGTCGTTCCTCGCGTTCAATAACTCCCCAAGCCTGCCTGACGTGTAAATGATGTGAACATAATAATTACGTTATCTAAGAGTGGTTCTCAAATGGGGGTACGTGAAGTCTCTCCACCCGAGATTTTCCTTTTAAATATTGTTATTTATATAAAATCAGGTTCATGAACTCACACTTGTTTTATTGAATATTTATTCTATATTAAATCAGTCCGTGCTGCGTATTAACTGAAAAGGTTGAACCACTGGTCTAAGACGTGTAGTGTCCGTTCCTAAAGGAATGAAAGTCTAAATACCATTGCATGGATAAGTTGCAGCCCTTGTTCTCATCTCTTCGTGTCCTTCCTCTTGAACAGGTGCTGAATCTACGACGTCGCTGTTTGAGGTGCCAGAGGTCTGGTAGCGGGAGGCGTGGAGAGGCCGCTGTCCCACAATGAGTCTCTTCCGAAGCACTTAGGCCTCTCTCTCCTGCGAGGCTGTACATCACTGGGTGTGGCGGGCGCCCAAAATTTAAATTTGTTCACTCAGCAGCTGTGGATACCGTGTCCAAAGCTACCAGCCAAGACTGAACTCCTGACGGAGAACACAAGCCATAACAACAGCTGCCATATTTTGATCTTTTATCGGTGGCGCTGGAAACTCTTCTGGGTAAAATGCACTCACACTCTTCACCAAAATCTTAAACGCTAATCTCCAGACCGGTTCATTTATTCTGTGTTCAGACCACACTTTGAAATCATTTTTATGACAGTCTCCTCCATCAGTCTTATATTCTGGGAGTTGGTGCATGTGAGACTTACATCGTCTCGTCTTTGTATACCTTCATAAACAATGAGATAAAATGCTGCCTGACTGGTCCTTGTAGTTTACAATGTCTGGGTTATAATATTTTAAAGCGGTTAAATATTATTTTTTCTCCATTTTAAAATAAGTTCTGTCGACTTAAACTAGTTTTATCCAACATGTATAAGCTTATCAATGATGATGTGATGTTTATTATTGGTGACGTTTTGATCCTTCATGAGGCGCTTGTTTCCTTTTGTACAGAATCTTTTCCTCTTTTCTGTGTTAAATGTTTTGTAACTGTCAACCCTGAGAAAATGTCAATGTGTTCTAATGCAAAAGGTGTAAAGTTTAAAAAGAATACTTAAACTGTTTCCTTGGAAAGGGAATAAAATTAAAGAATTTCTTAGTATCTGTTTTCTGTCTTTTGTTTCCAATCCTGTCTGTGTTGAATAGAGGGGCATTTTATAATATGAACTAATAAACTATTGCATTCACATGCACGTGCTTTATATTAGTTTTATTAACATTGTCCTCCACGGTTTGAAAATATTTTTTCCAATGCTTTTCATTTTATAAATGACATGCTTTAATGGCAAAGTATCAAAATAAACAGATTCTGTATTTTAAATACTGCTCATTACTCAATATTCATCTCCTTTACTTCATAAAATTAATGGAAACATTAATACAGTCTTTGGATTCAGTCACTTCATAAATCTGCCATCTTTAATTTCTTGCCCAGAACAAATCTCTGGGAGACTTGCCGACTCCAGCACAGCATGTGCTCTGCGCCAAGTCCAACTTTCACGATCTCACTCGTAAAAAAATTGTAGTTAAGTTCCCGTTAAGAGACGCACAAAGTGCCAAAATACTCCAACGTCAAAATCCTTAGTGACCAAAGGCAGAGTTTAATTTGTTGCTGAGACTATTTCCAGGCCACCAAAAAAAGGCAGATGGCTCTTTGCCTAAAACGACTCCAGTCTGGTGGGTGCAGGTTTAATCGTTACCCTTCACCTCCATAAGGCACAAACCAGGGAGGTGGCCGTGAGCACTGAGGAAGAGAAGAGACCGTTTTAGAAATATTCAAATTTGGTCGCAGATTATTATTTTTCCCTCAGTCAATCCTCACCTTGTGTGTCCGAGCAGCACGACCACGGACAAGGTGCCTTCTGGGAGGGATCTGAAGAGCTTCCTCAGGCGGTGGTCCAACTTCCCCATCTTGAGATCCATTTCCTGGTCCTACATAGATTACATAATGAAGTCTTCATTGCACTCTACAGGTCTGAAAGATCAAATCAGAAATGTACTACCGTAAGCGTCGGGTTACGAGCCGCTACTACCTTCGGTCAGCGTCCCCGTTAGCTCCCCGCTGTAGCCAGCTGGGCCTCCTGCTAGCGCTCCGCTACTTCCCCGCTAGCTCCCCGAAAACCACCGAAGGTAGCGGGACCAGGCTCGACACCCGACTTGGGCAGAGGGGACGCGGGCAGTAACAGCAGCAGCGCTGGCTAGCAGCAGCAGCGCTGGCTAGCAGCAGCGCTGGCTAGCAGCAGCTGGGACACTGACCGGCCGTAGGAGCGGCTTGTAACCCGACATTTACGGTAAATACTCTGCACACTTTATAGCTTTTTTTGCTTCAAATTCAATCATTAACACTTGGCAGGATACTCTTTCGTTGAGGAATAAATATTAAAAGCTCAGTTTTTCTCATGGAAGCTGAGAACAGCCGTGCTTGCTAAAATATTTCTTTTCAATGTGACAATCAGCTGGCGTCTCTTCACCTGAGAACTGTCGTGCTCGTGGGTCCTCTCCTCGTCGCCGCCCGCCGCTGCTGCTGCTTCGCCGTCGGCATCCGCTGCGAAGACCGGCGCCATCGCGGCGACCCACGAGGGCAAGTGGGCCGGAGTTAGGGACGGACAGACGAGGTAGTCTTCCTTCCGGAGATCCTCAGAGGAGCTGAGGGCCGCGCGTCTACCCGCTGAGTTCGCGAACTCTGTCAACCGGACACACTCGCGTTTAAGAGAGGCGCGGACGCTTCGTTTTTGAACGGTACGACAAGCGGAGCACTCTTTACTCACCTATGTATGCGTGTCTTCCACGCGTTCCTCGTTTGGCGGGCAGGACGACCCTCTCCACCGAGCCAAAGTGACCGAATGTCTCTCCGATCGCCTCCGGCAGCGGCGCGCCGTTTACTCTCGCTGGAGGCGAGCCGCTTGGACGTTCTGCACCCGCCGCCGCATGTCCGTTGGTCCCCGCAGAAACGCGTGCGCCTTCAGCCGTACCGGGGCTTGACTTGACGGCGTAGAGGCGGCTGGCGTTGAGACTGTCGCACATCAGAGCGTCAAGAGTCAGATCCAGGTCCAGCATCGACTCGTAAACGGGCCTCTGGACCTAGAAAAGGACGTTTTGGATTCACTTTAGCTGTAAAGTAAGAGGAGTAAGTGACAAAGCAAAATGAAAAAAAGAGGAAGAGCGTTACCTTGATGGAATGCCCCTGCGTATTAAGTCCATTCAACGCCTTTAGAGCCAGCATGGCTCCCTCCAGCAGCTCAAACTCCACCTCTGCATGAACCTGGAGACCAAATGTAGCCAGAAGATATAGGTAGGATTAATACATGGCAACCAAAAAGAGCTTTCACAGCTCTTAGGAGGTATTCAGAAACACGGTCATTTACATGGGAAAGAACAATCATAAATGTAGGGGGAGACGTACCCTGACGGTTGTGGTCAACATTTTGATATTTTGAACCGGTCCACAGCAGCAGAACAGCCGCTTCACGTCCCGCTTGGAGAAACCAGCGGGGAACGGCCCGGCGAACACGACGCACATATCCCGAAGGAACGCACGCGCCTGCAGGACGGACGGACGGACGCCTTAAAGCAACGCATTGAAACCACGATTTAAAACGCGCCATGCATGGAATTAGATAGATAGCCTCACCCTCGGGTGCTCCTGAAGAGGGGGGCGCCTCTTCAGATGGTCCGAGAGGGAAGACAACTGGAGCACTGAGAGGAACGGACACTTGGTCCGTCTCCTGAAGGAGGCCACCACCTGAAGGGGTGAGAGATTTAGGAACGGAGGTGAAGAAACGACTTATTTTATAGCGTGTTTGATCGGGTCAAAATTGTCGGACGGCTCGTGTCTCACCTCTGTGTCAGAGTTGAGCCACTGCTGATTGGACAGATCCAGGGGGAGGTCCGAACGCTTTCCTAAGAAGGCCACCGACCGGCCGAGAGTCCGCAGTATGTCCGCGAACCTGCGCGAGGACATAATTCAATTCAGTTTATTTTTTAATTACAAATTTGCCTCGGAGGGCTTTACAATCTGTCCACATACGACGTCCCTGTACCAGGACCTCACATCGGATCAGGAAAAACTCTCCCGAAGAATGGAAAGAACCCTTTCACAGGGGGGAAAAAAGCAATAGATGTCATGTGTACAGAATGAACAACGTAACAGAGTTACAGCACATTCAATGAATAAAGACGGGCGATCGGTCAAGTGGAGCTGCAGCAGTCGTGACAAAGACTTTTTTTTATGAGATGTTAATGCTGTGGTTAGTGTCTGAAGACATTTTATCCCCATAAGTCTCATTTCAGTTTTTTTTTTTTAAGAAGACGTTAAACATCCTGAACCATTTGAGTCGATAGACTGACTGGTGGTTCTTTTTTTGTAAAGGAGCTACAGTTTGGGGTGTGTGAAATGCTGGCTGGGCATGGAAGCCAAACCCAGAGGAAAGATACAGTTTAGTGTGGACACGGTCTGAGTAACTGGAAGACAAAGAGGTTTACAGACGGCAACAAGTGTTGTACCTGAGACTTGGTTCGGTTTCAGGTTCGGGTTCAGCGTCAGTGGACTCCTCCACTATCGTGCATCCCCAAAGCTCCTCCAGATGAAGCTCTACAACCTGAGAATGAGCATACACAGAAAACATGACATTGTGTGAGTGAGTGAGTGAGTGAGGGAGGGAAGGAGGGAGGAAGCAATGAGTTACCTGGCGAGGTCCTGTTTTGATAAAGTACTGAGCCAGATCCAGGGCGGCGACAGCATCCTCAATGGGATCATGACCCTTATCCCCTTCAATTTGTATTTGCCTCCTGGGACACAAGTGGAAAATGTCATTATAAACCCTGGTGGGTAAGAGAGAGAGAGACACACACAAACACACACACACACAACTTACTGCAGCACGCTCTCTGCCAGGACCTTCAGTTTAAACTTTTGTCCAAAGTCTCTCCGGTACAGCAGCGAGGTGTCGATTACATGCCGGTGGATCAGCTGCAGGCCGGAAAGCAAACAAATTAGTAAAACAATGTTTCTGTCAGGTACAGGTGTATATTTCTGGGGGTATAAAACCTTTAGCACAGGGAATAGTAAACCGAAAGATACATCCAAATATATCAAATTATATTACAGGTCAAAACTATTTTAAGAGAGGCTCTCTAAAATGAAATGATCAAATCCATAATACATCTGAATGAGACAACTTCTTCAAAATAATGGCATGGAGAAAAAATTAAAAAATCCCATGTGATTGTCTGCCAGCTGACGTGTTGTTCTTGAAAAATGCTCTCAACTCTTATTGTGGACAATAAAGTCATTGACTTACAGTACGAAGAATCGGGACGGAAATGTTCCGACAACTATGAATTCAATAAATTAAATATTAATATAAACAAAAGGAAAGTCAAAATAGTTGGAAACCACTTGTTTAATCTAACAATACATCACATTTATGCGTTAAGATAAAGTGATGAGAGCTGAGATGTTTTTGCTGAACACACACTCAGACTCGCGACACACACACACACACACACACACACACACACACACACACACACACACACACCAAAAATATTGTCTGACTCAGAACTCAACTTTATACATTAACTCACTTGCAGAGCCTTGAGGTCGCTTTCTATCGAGTGTCCCACCAGAACTGCGTTGCTCGGCAACAACTCCCTGAGCTTCGCTTGAACCTCATGCAGGGTCGTGGTGATTGGTCGCAACATCACCGCGGTGATACCAGAGAACCTATCAGAACGCACCCAGCAACAAGCAAGGGAATTTAGCTTTTTAAACACAGTGATCGATGGTGGTTATCTAAAAAGAAGTAGGCGTGGGCGTGTGTGTGTGTGTGTGTGTACTTTGTGAGGTAGTTGAGTATTCGGCTCCGAGGTCTCACTAGTACGTCCAGCAAACACTTCCCGCCGCTGTCCACCAGAGAGACGCGAGTCAACTCGTATCCTTTTTCTGTGAGACACTGAAGCGCAACATGAACACGCTGAAACATTTAAATAACTCGGGACACAAACGCGAAAAGATCCACGTGACAAGATGCTGAGAAATGCCGAATGAATAGAGATGACACGAGAAAAAGAAAAACACAGTCGAGTCATGATTTTGTTTAAATTCTATCAAAACGGACAGTGGAAACATGAATATGCTTAAAATTAAAGAAGCATTATGAAAGCATTATAAAAAAGGACGACCGGTTGTCTGTTTCGGTGGATAATTCCATCCTGACAACATATTTATAGTACAATATTGTACATTCTGGCTGGACATAAAAGTAGTGAAACTATCACATAAAAAAAAATGATATATAGAGATATATATATATATAAATAGAGATCATATTTATAATATTCCATGGTTGTAACTGTCAATTTGTCACAGCACAAACTGCAGTATTGATAGTTTGAAACTGTATAACTGTATCCCACAACGGAGTGTGAATAACCGAGAGCGTCCTCTCACCATTTCACAGTCAACTCCGTACAGAGGGCTGTCGTCAGTCACGCGGTCATCGCAGTCTGTGCACACGAATTCCTCAAAGCCCGGCATTCCTGGAGACAGAGACGAGAAACAGAAGCTGTAGAAGGTCGAGATGTGTGGACGGAGAGACGAGAAACACAGAGAGAGAGAGAGAGAGAGAGAGAGAGACTCACCTTTGACAGGGTATCGTTTCTTGATCATCTCCTCCTGGGTGAGAACATACGCCGTCAGTCCTTTCCTCTGTGTCCCGAACTTGTCGATTACTGGGTGAATCCTCAACGCTGCAGCAGTGTGTAATAACACACGCATACACAATTAATAACAAGAGCAAAAAAAAAAAAGAATGTAGCGGAGAGGTATAGTATGTTTTGACTAAATGCCACGGGGATGAAGATCAACGCATTCAGAGGAAGAATATTAGTCAAATGAAATGTGGATGTGAGGCATTTATAAGAAGTTTAGAAAATATATTTAAACCTTTAACTTGAATAGCGGCCTTTAATAATGAGGATAGTTGTGTGGGCTTCATCGTCAACCAAAGTCTAAAGATAAACCCGACTCTTATGTCGTCATTTATTGCCCGGGTTCTACACGCAGTGAAAAGATTCCTCTACCTTCGTGCAATCCACTGCTTCCACTGGGCCTTTGGCGAAGAGACGGATCATCCGGTTCAGGAACTTCACCGCTGAAGATTTCTGACGCCAGGTCGGTGGGCGAGGGAGTAAAGGTGACCCTCTAAACGCGACCAGACAACGACAAGGTGCGGCGTTAACCTAAAACGCTGACGGCGCCCCCGAACTCCCACCGTTGTGCGTTCACGTCACCTGTGGTTACTCACGGTGGTGTAGCTGGTGCGGAGGTGCCGCAGGGCGAGGTAGTGTTGGTAAAAGTGACTCTGGGTCACACCCTCCACGATCACCACGTTCACAGCGGTCACCCTCTTCTGATGGTGGAGACGACACCAGCTGAGAAGACACACACACACACACACACACACACACACACACACACATGGGCGGATGAAGACAGAGAACTGAGGCTAAGTGGTGCAGCCTTTAAAAGGATCAATTAGATTATCGTTAGAGCTTCTTTTCTTTTTTTTATGAGAGCTGATGGAGTAGATTAATCTTACTACCACAGTAATCACCTGGGCTGTTTAACGCCTCCCGTCTTCCCCAGAGCGGCATAGTGCAGCAGCTCCGTCAGCTCACTCGGTGTAATTGGTTGTTGAAGCCGGTCGGGCGGCACAGAAAGACTCGGCGAGCGTCGGCGCGTCGGCGTCGTCTCCTCGCCTTCCTGCGCGGTTTGTAATGGCTCGGCCTCCCCGTCCGCTACGGGGTCGACGCGCTTTCTTTTCCTCCCGTTGCATGTTTCTGCTGCTGATGAAAGCTCATCAGACATTTCTACTGGGGAGGTAAAACAAACAACAATAAAGAAAGATAGTTGCAATGGCA
>JBAMJR010000089.1:9595000-9715000 GCA_038501785.1 Myoxocephalus aenaeus
CCGTACAAATCTGCCAAAGCCTGATCTCACCAAAGACGCTGCTGAATGGGACAACTACGCCCCTGTGGGGATGCAGCAGCAGCAGCAGCAGCAGCAGCAGGAGGTCAGTCAAAGCCGTTTTCTCCTCCGTTATGACGAACCCTCCTTCACCGCGCAACAACAACAACATCAACGGCAGCCTCGTTCTGTGTTCCACCACCATGGGCCGCTTTTCCAATCCGCCTCCGACAAACCAGCCGTCCAACGCGGGAGCGCCGGAGGAGGAGGAGGACGGTGCGGAGCTTTTAGTGGAAACCGAGGACAGGTGTGGCTCGTATGATGACGTGGTGTTGGAGGGCGACGACGACGATGATGTCGTCGTTGGTGAAACGGAGAGAGAATTTGACGTTGATTGTGTGGCAGATTTTGACAGCGGATGCCACGTGTGGGAAAAGCCAGATGAAGCACATTCATCCTGCCATCAGGTTACGTTAGGGGACGCGGTGAGCGATGGAGACAACGGTGGCTCCTCAACGTCTCATCGCTTAAATACAATCAGGCAGCATTCAACGATCCCAGAGCCCAATCATTATTTTGCTGTGCCCAAAGCTGTTACTCGGGACTCCAAATCAATTCAGCTTAGAACTTCTCTACAAGTACAAGAAAAGCCAGGCAGGCCTCATAAAATCCCAAAAGCAAACGCACCCTCTCTGCTCAGGCAAAACCCCTTCGTCCCAGAAAAGACCTCCACCCCTTACACCTCATTTGCCCGGCCCAAAGCAGTCGTCCCAAAGCACCGGCAGACTCCAAAGTCTTCCTTCGCCATCTTCGCTGAGCCAGCGAAACCCTCCCGGCCCTCATCGCGTGGCTCTCTTTGCGCCTCCAAGAATGTCCTCTCCTCTCTGTCGACCAACGCGCTCGCCTCGCGCGCCGATTGCTCCTCCTTTTCCGCGGGAGGCCAGAGGACCACGTCCCCACTGTGCGCTTGTGGACGGCGTGCGAAGCGCCAGGTCGTATCCAACGGGGGGCCGAACCAGGGCCGGGGCTTTTTCTGCTGCCCGGTCCGGCGGCCGGGCAGCGGCAGCCGGATCCAGAAGGGCTGCGAGTTCTTCAAGTGGGAGTCGGCTCTGATGAGGAGCGGTTCACTGGCCGCCCCTGCTGTCGGGTCGTCGGTCTCACTCTGTCAGATCAGCTCGACTCTGACTCGTCCCCCCCAGAGGGCAGCACTGAGAAAGAGCTACTAGCGGAGTGGAGGAAAAACAACAACCTGAGAGTGTTCTACCTCAGTCACATAGACTTTATGATATGATATTGTGATAAACCAACTTATTTTTTTTAGTCCTCTGCTCGAAAATTGCATACCCAAACTAAAAACGGTGTATCTCTGCAACCACTAGGGCTATTTGAATAATTTTAGTGTAATAATAAAATGCTACAGATGTGAGATATTTTTCAGATGGGTAAATATAAGTCTACATCTATATGTTACTGGTTAAGAGTAAATGAAGATGACACACAGCAAAAATTAAAAGGTTTTAGGTTCGCCTAGAAAAAAAAAAACACTTTCAGGACAATTATTTCTTTGGAATGATGCAGCAGTAAGGTCAACTTCTCCCAAATCATAGCACAATATGTGAACGTTCTCTCTGCAAAGTTTGACTTTGATAAAGTGAAGCAGAACCAAATTAGAGAGGGTTTAGTACAAAGAAAATTCAGGTGAGGTCTCCAATGGGCATTTGGGCACATTAGGAAACTGTGACATTTGAGTTTTCTCATGTACCAAACCATATATTTCACTTGTATATTACTTATGGTGTTCAATACATCCAAATACAGCAGTTTTGGTTCTGTTGTTTAATATATTTGATTACAATTTACAGTTTTATATAACAATCTTTCAGTCTGTTAAACAACTGCCACAAAGACTGTTCCTCAAAAATTGTATTATGTTGTGTGTGTGTGAGAGAGTGAATAGATATGGTGAATAACAGGGGAGATCTCCTTTTATGAACTACATACATTTATTTCATGACATGAAGTTAAGAAATAATCTAATCAACCAATTATGAACATTGATAATAAACTTCATGTTCTACGTGTTATACAGTAAGAATGCCAATTTTTCAAATGTGCTTTCAAATGAAATGTTGAATAAAGTGACAGTTTTAAATCATGGTTTTGTGTTTTTAATATTACATTTTCAGTATTACAGTTTCACTAGACTACAGAGCAGTGTTAGCCTTCTCAACCACCTCATCCTCCTCTTCAAACTTTAGAACACTTTTGGCCACTTTAATTATGTTCATCATCTAGTGCAATATAATACATTTAAATACTTTCATATACTGTTTTTACTCTGTATATTTAATATTGCTATTGTATTCTTCTTTACTGTTTTATTAGTTTATTTATATTACTTGATTAATTTACTTACTATGTGTCTGTGTGTTGATAATATAAATCGTTATATTCTGTAGATATTCTTCATTTCATTATTCTTCTGTCTATTAGAGTTCAGGTTGTGCGAGGTCAGTTTAACAAATACTTTCTGTGAGAAGTTTCTGTGAGAACAGTCCGGTTGTCTGTTCCTCAAGGTTCCACGCTCTGCACCACAACACTCACACCTGTTTATCAGTATGTTGACATTAGGGAATAGACTGGTCGTTGCACGTTCCAGCCTTGTGAGAAAAGATGAGGACGCGATTCTCCTCCTCTTAGAAAGGTTAGAGCCAATAGAAATGTTAGATGTTCATGACGGAAAACCGTGTATTAAAGAGCCGAACTTCCGGCTGTTCGGGGTGTTTTTTTGGACGGTCAACCTGCGTGTTGACTGGAGGACTCCCTGCTATCGCGATTGCAGCGCTTGTTACTCTACTTGTGATCAAGGAAAATAAATTCAGAGAACGAGAGAAGTTGTTTGACTAAGTTCTTCCGGACGCTACACCAGGCATCCAATAATTAGTACGCATTAACAGTGTGCAATGGTGCTGTAATTCTGCAATTTCCCCACTGCCGGACTAATAAAGGATTAATCTTATCTAAACTGGTATGCTGGTTTTCACATCACCATACCCTACCATTGGCATCTCTAGGTATCGGTGGAGGCTGGCCAATAGAAGGCCAAGAAGGCGGGTCTAAGAAGCAGTTTAGCCAATCAGCGTCCTAAAAAACATTCACTGAGGGGCCAGACTCACTTAGCCCCTAGGTGCGCGTTCCCTTCTCGTGTTCTCGTCTCTCGTGGCGCCATTTTAACAACATAATGGATAATCCAAACACTAGCGCTGCTCTTCCAAGAAAACTCGACCCTAACTCGGTCCAATCTCTCCTCAAACACCCGTTTGAGAGCAGAACTTTGGCGGAGAAACTCCTGGTGAAACAACTGGGCCCAGACCAGCCTGAACTCGACATAAAACAACAGACCGGCGTGAACGGGAAGCCGAACACGCGCAGCTTCAGCAGAGACTGGTACACCAGGAAGGCTTGGCTAGCTGGATGCAGTCATGCTAAAGCTGTGTTTTGCTTCCCATGCTTGCTGTTTAAATCGACGGGGTCAGAGCCAGCATGGACCGCGACGGGAGTAAGGGACTTGAAGCACTTGTCCGAAAAAGCAAGAAAACACGAGACCACCAGGACGCACATGGACAACTCCTTCAAGCTAGCTATGCTAAGCAAAGTTAGCATGGCCCCCCAGAGGGACGAGGGGCACAGGCGCTCGGTGAAGAAACACAACAAGGAGGTGGATAAAAACCGGCACATTTTATCCAAAGTAATCGACTGTGTGAAGTTTTGTGGGGCTTTTGAGTTGGCCATGCGTGACGAGACCGACTCCTCGGACAACCCCGGCGTTTTCGCGGGACTGGTGGATTTCGTTGCGTCCCTCGACGCAGTGCTGGAGGAGCACCTGGAGACAGCCAGCGGGTTTAAAGGCACGTCGAAGACCGTACAGGACGAGCTGCTGGACTGCATGCTCTCGGTTATACGGGACTACATCCTGGAGGAGGTAAAGCACGCTGATGTTATCGCCATTCAAGCCGATGAGATGACGGACATGTCCACCAACTGCCAGCTGGCGCTGGTGCTACGCTACATCGATGCTAACGGTAACGTGCAAGAGCGGTTTTACGAGTGCATCGCCCTCCATAACGCGACCGCTGACTCCGTCGCTACAGCGCTGAAGCAGAGGCTGAGCGCCATCCTCCCCAACGGACAAACAGACAAACTTATCGCCCAAGCGTACGACGGGGCCGCGGTAATGAGGGGCGCCACCGGCGGGGTGCAGGGGAAGATACTGGACGTGTACGACTACGCGCACTACGTCCACTGCTACGCGCACCAGCTGCACCTCGTCATGCAGCAGGCAACGGCACGCATCCCCAGGATCCACACTTTCTTTTCGGACCTTGGTGGATTCTCTGCCTTCTTTTCCGGGTCACCCGAGCGAACCGCCGTGCTGGATCACGTGGTTGCGCAGAGGTCTCTTGCGCAGGGGCTTCCTGGAGCCGCCACAACACTGTGGGACTTCCACAGTCACGCTGTAAACACAGTGCACGAGCACAAGGATGACCTCCTGGCGTGTTTCCAGACCATCAGAGACTCTGTGATCTTTGATCCCACAACTGTCAGAGAGGCCGCGGGCTTTGTGAGGATGCTTGAAGACGAGACTTTCTGTTTTTTCCTGACATTGTTCCACAGGATCATGCCAAATGTGGACGTGCTATCCAACCAGCTGCAGAAGAGGAACATCAACAAGGTCTTCATTAAAGCACTTGTCCAGAGGTTCACAGACAGCATTCTAACAATCAGGTAAATAACTATTTACTATTAGCTGCTAAAGCTTTTGTTGTTAGAAAGATGAGTTGCTCACCTCCAACAGTCTGTAAAAGAATGAATGAATGATTATGATAGAAAACATCACAATGATAATTGTTTAAATGTCTGAAAGGGAACAGATTTCTATATAAATGCGGGTAGTTATTAAACACAATTTGTAATAACATGCTTATTCAGGTGTCCACAAAGTCAATTTCTAAAAGAGGCCTCTTTTTTTTTGGGACCAGGGCCTCCATTTCCTCTCCGTGTGGGGACAGTGGATCCGACCAGCAGCAGCAGCCCAAAAAGCGCAGGATGCTGGGACCAGGAGAACAACAGAGGCTGGCTACAGAGGTAAGTTGTGATGTAGTTGTCAATATAAATACTTAATACACTCACATACATATAATATGTGGGTGTGTATGCACAGCACATGCTAATTACAGAAGTAGTCAAATATTCAATAACATAGTCGACTGTCGAGGACAAGCCGGTAACTGACCGTCTGATACATTTTGATGATTTAGTTATAATTTCACATCATCTAAAGCTATTTAAGATTTTACATGCATTGTATTTTTGAAATACTTGACTTGGACATAAGCATGTGTTCAATCAGATCACGTTCATAAAAATAGCTTCATTGCAAATTTCAGTTGATTTATCTTTTACAGGTATGCGATACCATCGTGATGCAAGCCAAGGAGCGGTTCTCCTTCACCCAGCACCTCATCAGCGCAACACTGCTGCATGCAGAGTTGTTCCCACAACACAGTGTGAAGTTCCCTGAGTCGGTGCTTGAAACCACAGTGGAGGCATACCCCATGTTGAACCAGGCCAAGCTCAAAACAGAACTGTCCCTCATCTATGAGAGCAGTGAGTTCAGGGCTTGCAGTGGTGCAGTGCCCATGTACCAGTTTTTCATGGAGAACAACCTTCAGAGCACCTTCACAGAGACTGTCAGTCTTCTCAGGATCCTCATCACCACACCCATGACAACAGCTGAATCCGAGAGGTGTTTCTCTACATTGAAGAGGATCCAGACCTTCCTGAGAAACACCATGACGCAGGATCGCCTCAATGCTCTGGCTATGCTCTCCATGGAGAAGAAACTTGTCAGGGACATGCCTGACTTCAATAAGAAGGTCATTGAGAGGTTTGCCACTCAGAAGGACAGAAGAGCAAAATTCCTTTATAAATAAATCTGTCACCAAAACGTGCAGGTTTCCTCACCACACTGATTGGGTGTTTCCATTAAACAAGGTTCATCCTAAAATATAAACATGAGACATATATATATATTCATGATATTTATATTGTATATTTATATTTTATTATAATATATTTACATTTTCTATTCATGATATTTATGATTATATTATATGGTAGTTATATATCATATGTATTGAATATTATTATATATATATACACACTGAATTGCATGAATAAGATGTCCTTATGTCAGTGTTGGAATAAATGTTTAACTGCAAAGTAATAATGCGTGTTTGATACCTTTTTTGCATTGAATCATACTGGGCTGTTTGCCGAAGTAGATTGGATGGTCCTACCAAAAAACAATTCCACCAGCCACCACTGCTAAGTATATAAGGAATTGTATTTAAATTGATAAAATAAAATAAAAATAATCCTTTATTAGTCCCGCAGTGGGGAAATTACAGGATTACAGCAGCATTGCTCACAAGTGAATAAAAGATAATAATAATAATAATAAAGTAATATAAATAAACAGTAATGGAGCACAATAAGAAACAGTAAAGAAGAAGTTGCTGTGTATACATAATTAATTTGCTATATTTAATGTAATTCTACTCTAATTTAAATGTGTGTAATGTGTAGGGGCTACAAATTACATTTCAGAGTTCAACCCTGTCTTGTAAAACCAGCAGTACTAGGATTTGAAAATTATATTTTAAGTAAAAGTCCTGCATTCCAAACTATGAAAATATAAAGTACCAAGAATAAAAGTACTCGTGCAGAATGGCAAATTGTGTGACGCATTAATGTGTGAGCATCCCTTTAATGTTGCAGCTGGTAAAGGTGGAGCTAATGTTAGTAATTTAAATATAGCTACTGCTGGAAAGTTACACTTTTTAGTAACCTGCATTAGTTGATTTTTTTAGTAACCTGCATTAGTCTTCAATACAAAAATAGCCATTTTCATTCCACTGAAGTAGCATTAAAATAAAAATACTTAAGTACCTCAAACTATTGTTCTTAACCACATGACTTCCACCACCGGAAGCATTCAGCGTAACGTCAATAATCCAAAAGGTGAACGATGCTTCGCGCGAACGTCGAAGTATTTTGTCCCTCCCCCCGCGCCGTACATGACAACTAAAAAACGTGCTATGTTGTGGCTGAATGAGACCTCGGTTCTTTGAAACAGCTGCAGCGCTTTTAACGCACATTTAGGCGGACAGGCGGACTCGTTTTGTAAAGAAGCACATGGCCTCCACACTGCTGTCTCTACGGCTCTGAGATATCAGCCTCAACTGCAAAGCTAACGGCTAATAAAGCCGAGAGGAGGTGTGGCGTCACGATAACCCCAAAACAACAGCGTCGCGCGCTGCTTATTGAGCTTAGAGACACTCGAAGGCTCAGTCTGAGAACATGTCGGACGCCGCCAACGACTCGAGGAAGCGGGGCAAGAGGCGGTACGCGGCCGGACACCAACACAGCAAGCGGTGGAAGGGCTCGCGCGAGCTGGAGGTGGGCATGCAGGGGATCCTCATCACGTGCAACATGAACGAGAGGAAGTGCACCGCGGAGGCCTTCAATCTGCTCAACGAGTACGCCGACGAGCTCTTCGGGCCTGAAAAGGTGAGTCCAGGAGCCTTTTGAGACCACGTCCCCTTTTTGCTTTTGCCTGTTACAGACGAGGCCTTTTTACATTTTTATTTTGAAGTCCTGTTCCTGAGTCACCGTGCAAGTTGGAGCAAGTTAACTGCGCCCTACAGTAGCGTGGAGGCGGCACTGTGTTGCATATTGTTTCATAATTCATTTACGTTTTAGTTGCACATTGGTTTTGTGTAATTGCATTTAGGGGTAACACACTACATGTCTTAGTGTTGAACCAGGAATGAAACAAATTATTGAAATCTAAACAAACAAGTAAAACAATTTTGTAATTTATTTACTTTTACTAAAATCAAGCTGGTTCCCGCATGTACAAATTGAGGAATTGCTTGTTGAACATCCTTTTTAAATGTAATATGTTTGGCTTTTAGATTGGAATGAATACACACACACACACACACACACACACACTTATTTTTTATAATTAAAAGTTATAGCTATTGTATAATTGTTTTTCACAAATACACTACATTTATTTTTCCCTGTTTGCCAGTCAGTACTTGACATTTTATAATAATAATAATGCATTTAATTTATATAGCGCTTTTCATAGTACTCAAAGTCACTTTACACAACATTTACAATGTCCTATAAAAACTATGCAATGAAACAAGTATAAGAAGTATAAGAATAATAAAACAGATAAAAATAAATGAAAACAATAAGAGCACACAGTCAAACATTAAAAGCAGTTCTGAAGAGGTGGGTTTTGATTTGGGATTTGAATGTGGAGAGGACAGTGCCGTCACGGATGAGTTTGGGGAGAGAGTTTCCAGAGGGAGGGGGCAACTATAGAGAAGGTAATAGACAAAAGTAATGTATTTTTGGTATTATTAACGCGCCTTTCTCATGATCACAGTTGCAAAATAACAATGGGAGCAGCAGTGACGAGGATGAGGCTGAAGAAGATGTTGACGTAGCGCTGAAGAAGGAGGTGGCGCAGCTGAAGGCATCTGGAGCCAAACAGGAGCGGCGCTTCCAGGCTTTGGTCAGTGGAGCAAACAATGTCATCTTCATCAAAACAAAAAATCTGGGTAAGTTTTTTTTTTATGGCGGGTATTTTAATTTGACATTTTATGTTCCAGTGTTATTGTGGCCACAATTAAATTTGTATTCCTCGCATAGAATCCGACAAGCTGGTTCATCGCATCCTGTCTGATCTTCACACCACCAAGAAGAAGAAGTCCCGCGTGATCCTTCGGATGCTGCCGGTGAGAAGCTCAACTTCACCTACCGTCAGCTGGACTGTGTTAATGAAATGTGTGTTTTCACAGTTGCAGCGTAGAAAGAGGTTTTGAGTTTATTGAAATTGACAATCAAAATCCCCGTTACAGTAAATATCAAGAGTAATTGAAGTCTCATGCTGCCGCCATTGTCCTTCACCCTTTGTTTTCTTCTCATCCAGGTGACTGGAACGTGCAAGGCCTTCCAGGAAGACATGCTGAAGTACATGACTACTTTCCTGGAGCCGTGGTTCCAAACCCCGAACTCTGGCACCTACCAGATCGCCTTCAAGGCTCGCAACAGCAGCCACAACAAGAGAGACGAGATCATCAAAGCAGTTGCAGGTAGCGCTGGACTCCAGATGAATTTGTCGATCGACGACTTAGTCCGATGAAAAGTGAATTTCCCTTTTTTCTGATGATCCGCGAACAAAACTGAGTCGTTCCTTTTTTTTTTTTTTTTCCAGGTCTCGTTGGAAAGCTGAACCCAAAGAACAAAGTAGACTTGACCAACCCAGAACTGACAATCATTGTGGAGGTCATCAAGGCGGTGTGTTGCATCAGTGTGGTGAAAGACTATGCTCTGTATAGAAAGTATAATGTCCAGGAAGTGGTCAAAGAGGACACGCCGAAGCCCGACGTGACCACGGACACAAACACAGCTGAGCGGAAGGAGGTGTGCGACGCTGAGGAGACGAAGAAAGAGGAGGCGAAGGAAGAGGAGACGACCAAAGAGGAGGTCAAGAAAGACGACCAAGTCAACAACAATGACAACAATGTGCCAGAGGACAACAAGGAGGCTGATTAGGATGAAGGTGATGGCTCGTCTCGCGTTTTGGGAAATGTTTTTGGGGATTTTGTTTGTCAGTCAGATCTTCTTCTTTTTTCTAAAAAGGAGGGGGAAAATGATAATTTTAAGGTGCATGTAGTGTTTTTGTTTTAAATGAAAGGTTAAAAGCAACAAAAAACGCAGTTTTTTTTTTCCAGAACTGAATCCACGACTCAACGAAGGTTTTCTTGATATTCTACAGATGTCTGATACGTTGGTACAAAGTTCATTGAGATGTCCACTTTTAAACAAAAGGGGAGTTTGAATTGTACATGTCACCATTTTGCAGCTTAACTGCCATCAACTCAGTTTTTTTAAATGCTGTATTTGATTTTTAATTACAATGTCATTCAGTTTTTTTGGGGGTAGCTGGTGTGTCACATTTAGTAACTCTGTTTTTTTAAACTGTTATTTCCTGAAGCAGTCCCTGAATTAAAGTTACCTGTGTGTTTGAATGTTTTTTCCCACATATCCTTATTTTACAGTTCATTGTATTTCAGTGATTGACATGACCGGCTACACACCGGCAGGCTGTCCATATTCTTAGATTTCACATCAGGTAGTCGAACATCCCGTTTGAGTTTATCTCAATAACCCCCCCCCCGCCTCCTGTCATTGCACCTGCAGTTCTTCTCTACACCACAAGATGGAGTTAATCCCTCATTTTGTAACAAAATGGTCATCAGTGTGACAGGTGTTCTGTGGTTATTGCTGATGGATGAATCATTTATTAAAACCTTTGAAACATTCTACTAATTTTATTTGCTATATTAGTTGTGTATATATGTCTACTTTAAATAATTTTCTAAATATCTTTTTAGCCATTTAAGATGAACAATATAGGATTTTATATCAATGTAAAAGATGAAATGTCAAAATCAAACTTAAATCTAAGGACCACTGATGCACCATGGGTATGTCTTATACGCAGGCAAGGAGTTTATCGTTCATGCGAAATGTCTGTTTCTTGCTATTTATTTAGCAAAAAAAACTAAGGAATTGAGACTATGCATATCGCTCTAGTAAATAATCATAGCCCACGCTGGTCCTGTACCTGCTCCTATATTCATAACTCAATTAACAAAACAAAAAATAATTTAACTAAGCATACAACTTACAAAAAGAAACGCTATCTAAATCAATAAAAATCCAATCAATAACCAAACATCTCGAATAATTAAACTACCTTTGAATAAAATAAATACGATCAACAAATAAATGGCCCCTACAGATGTTGTGGATTTAAATTGATTCGACAGCCGAGTGTAGTTTTGGTGTGTTCGCATCGTAAGCTACTTAGCAAGAACCGCAGAGGATGATGAGGTCATGAACTAAAGTAATGGATAACTTAAATGATTGTGAAAATACGTATTTACAGGACCACATTTCGTGGGAATCCTTCCAGTAGTCGTTGAGATATTTCACCCAAAGCCAAGTTGGATTCATCCTCTGGGGACCATGAATGTCACAACAATCCGATAGTTATTGAGATATTTCCATCTGGATCAAACTGGTCACATATGATGAGCTGTTTTCTTTATTTTGTTTTCTTATTACATCTATTCAGTTGACGGGTTTAAGTGAGAATGTGAGCTCATAGTGAGATGGTGTCGCCCCGGGCGTCTCCTCTGCGTCCACCAAGGCTTTCTGCAAAGGTCATGAACCTCTGATGGTTTTGCAGCAGAAACTGTATTCAGGAGATCCTAGAAATGGTTGTCAGAACCAAAGTGGTGCAGTTGTAACTCCGTCACGTACAGTTAACACACACACACACACACATATGCATTAACGGGATTGAGAATTTTCCCGCCGCTCATTACGCTGAACTGTCGCCGTGACCCGGCAGTCGTTATCGCCGCCACGTTCTGCTGAAACTCACAAATTGCATTCGCATTGGCTCTCAGGTGCCCTAATCAGCGTGACCCGCTGACAAGCTTCCAGCTCCAACACAAGCAGGGAAGGAGGCGATGTTTTCAGCCTGCCACTGTGTTATTAGCACAATGCCAATTAGTCGGTGCGACTAGCCTACGTAGCGGCTAACGTGCGGCGATGCCTCGTAATGATATCACAGTAATGATATCCCTGCTGCTATATTATAAAAGTTTTTTAAAAAGTACAACAAATGCAGGTTATTAAAATGTTTTATTACTTTTGTATTTGTTTAAAGCATGTTTACCAGCCTAATCGAATTCAAGAGAGTATTTACAGCACTGGACGCTTGGCGTGGTCTACAGGAGAAAATAGCCTCTGATGTTTTAATTGCCCCCGAGGCCATTTCTAATTAAACCTCCGTTGGCACTAAAGCCCACTGCTTTCCAGCCAAATAGGCATACAGACACGTACACGCTGTTCTGCCACCCAGGATTGTACGCTCATTCAGGTTTAAATGTCACAGGCCTGTGAAACAATCGCATCCACAGGCGCATGTGCACACGGCCCCCTGGGTCAGGATTAGCATCCACTGGTGTGGCACCATATCTGACCTTTATGAGTGGCTAAGTAGTACTCTCCAGGGTCTCATTTGTCTCACTTTACCCGAACAATGGCCTCAGCCCCCTCACGACTGTAGCCTCCTCTCTCTCGGTGCAGAACCAACATGCCGAGAATTGTGTTGTTGTACTTTCACTTACTCACACGTGGTTAAAATAAACTGTTAAAGCCCCTGAACATACGTTTTAAACATCGGATTATAACCTGCCTTATTTAAGTATTAATAATAATAAATTATAAAGTAGGGGGGGAAAAAACATTTATTTTTTATTTTGAGTTGTTCACGGCTTCATCAGAACTGCCTCGGTGTGGTTTTATTAAATCGGATTGACGGCAACCCCGCAACTGCCATCACATCTGGGTTCAAAGCGTTTCTGCGTTGTGATTGGTGCATGCAGGTCTGTGACATCACCTTTGCAGACAGAGACCCTCCCACTGCAAACCAGTGGACAGACAAAAAACACACAAATACAGAAGCCTATCATGTGAAATAACTAAAACTGTTCCAACTTTGGCAGAATATAGTTTATGAAGGACGCCATTGCTCATAGCAACAAGCTGATGGAGAGATTGTTTTTCTTTGAATGCCTCTTGATTAGGCGGTTTGTCTCTTTTCCCACCAGTTTATTGCTTTTGAAACCAATAAATAAAAAGGGGGATTTTACAGTCTAAAAACTAATTAAAATAGTAAAAACATACATACTGATGTGTACTATCGTTAAAAAAAAACTCTTGTGTGAATAAACAGTAACTTTTTACACTGAAGTGTTATTACCGTATTACTTGCTGAGAGCATCCTTGCAGGGTTGGATATGGGTCACCATGGTAACCCGTGCCAACATCATGGGACCAAACGATGATTTGTGAGAATCATAGTCTGAACAATTATCAAAAATACTACATCTAGCAAAGTGAAATATTGTACTTAAACTTTAAGTTACAGGGCCGTCCGCCATTGGGTTGTGAACAATGTCGTCACTGCCGCGTTGCATTATGGGATATTTATGCCACCGTAGTGTCCAGTGCCTGCGCGCTGATATATTTCACCGGAAATAGTATTCCATTGCGTACTATTATGTGTCTCTATGTTTCATACTATGGTTTTGGAAATACTAAAAAAATCTCACACTGTTTTAGCGCATACGAAATAGCATGTTAGAATAAAACTTTGCACGTTTCAGATTGACTTTACCTTGCGACATCTCTCCGGGTCCCAACCCCTCCGTTGGAAACCTATATTTATATTTCTACTTTGAATTAGTTACAACTGCACATTATCTGACAAGAGTGACCCAATCACATCAGCACTGGCCTCATAAAGGCTTACTCATGGTTTACTGGGACATTTAAAATGTTTTAATGTTATTAGTAGCACCTCTAATTCCTACAATGACCAAATACCTATCAGAATGAATTGCCATTTAGTTTCATGTTATATATCATCTGTGTATTCAAGGTCTGGGACCAGGCTGAATAAAAATGGGGAATGTTATTAGTAATGGCACTGGTATGTGCCAATACCATGAGTTACACCATCAGTTACATGAGAAAATAAAGTGATACCGTAGTCCAAATATTCCAGTAACATTTGCAATATGCGAGATTGTCAGCCCTCTTAACGTGGAGATATCTGCATGTCTGCATCTGTCACAAGCGCGGCAGATTTATGCAATATTGTGAAGTCTCCAAAAAGTATACAACAAACACGTCTGCATTCATTCGCTTGTGGCAAACTCGCAAAGTGGTCACAAGCAGACCAACACCGACTGAATGTGGTGCCTGTTTGATAACAAATTACGGCCTCAAAAAATGACCACCGATTATGGGCTTTGTCATACTGGTATTTTCTTTTTCAGAGCTGTTGTATAGGGAGGCTTTTCTGTTATTTTGTCCATCCCTAGGTGTCAGTTTGTAGCTTTCCAGACGCTTTTCTCTTTTGTCACACACACACACACACATGCATAGTCAATAGATGCACACACCAATGATTTCGTTATTTATTTATATCTATTGTTGCAATTTGGAATATGGTTTGGAGGACATCTATTTCTCTGAGAAATGCTGCGTGTGTGTGTGTGTGTGTGTGTGTGTGTGTGTGTGTGTGTGTGTGTGTGTGTGTGTGTGTGTGTGTGTGTGTGTGTGGCAGCCAGCTATGTGAATGGGGTTCAATAATGAGAAATGCTTATCAAGCCTCTACAGCCTGTCAGCGCGCTGCTATTAGCCGTTACCCCAACAATCCTACAGGTAGGCCAAGAGTGCTCGTATTGATTATTCCAAACATTCCCATCTGTCCCCGCAGAATGGGGAGCAATCAGCAGGCGGATTTAGTTGATGAGGATTATGGGAAGTAATTTGCGGAGGAAATAAGAGGGCATTTTTTAAGGGGTCTATTAATGTTGTGAAATTAGTTTTCTTAATACCTGGGCTGAAGATGCTGTTTGAATGTAAATCACTGTTTATGTGGACAAGAGGAGGAGGGCTGTTTATTTATTCATTTTTTTAGGAGAGAACAGTCTGTTGGGCTGAAGAGAAGGAAGCACAAAGAGGAGAGAGAGAGAGCATAAGTGAACAACAAATTCAGGAGCAGTTATTCCCTTCCACACACACACACACACACACACACACACACACACACACACACACACACACACACACACACACACACACACACACACACACACACACCGCCCACATCTACTGACTCATTCTCATCAGCGGTATAATCCTGGCGGAGGGTGCTTTCCATATCACTGGGTGGCTTTTGCTGCAGAGAGACGCATTTTAGCATAATGCTAACAAGAACCTTGACAATTAGTTAGACAGCAGAGGGGACGTGGGGCCAGAGAGGCGGCGGGCTGTGCAGAGTAGAGACGTGAATGAAAAGCTGGGGGAAATAGAAGAACGGGAGACTGTGCAGAGGAGGTGGGACTGGGACATCAGCTGTGTGACTCCAAAAAAAAGCTTTAATTACTTTTCTTTCATTTTACTTTCCAATTATCGGTGCTAAGGGGAAGTGGCTCAAAGCCCTATAGTTCACTAATGAGACTTTGAATGAATTTGCCCTTATTTGAATTGAACACACAGAGAGAACTCAGCATATGAATTACACCAAGACCCTTAAGATGTAATTGAAGCCACTATAGCTTAGCATTTCTACAGGCAACATACACTCAGTGGCCATTTTATTATCTACACCGGCTCAATGTAATGCAAAGGTCCTGCCTTGAAGTCTATCTTTACAAAATGTGCAATTTTTGGTGACATTATCGGAATTGTGTAAATTGAATTATATGTTTATTATTGAGGTGATATAATCTTTGTCCTTTCCACGTACACACATGATAATATAATGTAATATATAATTAAACATATAATTGAATTCACACATTTCTGAGAGTGTGACCAAAAACTAACCATGATGGACATCTTGAAGGTAGAATCTCTGTTAAGGCTGTCGCGTTGGACTGCATTAAATTGGAAAGGTGTACTTAAAGTGGCAACTAAATGTAATCTACTATTCTCAGGTAAACCCTGTGGGCGGTGTGAGTACGTCCTCAGTCACTTAATTTGCTTTTCATATTTAATGCATCAGAAACTGGAATGTAAAACTACTAAAATGTTTTTAAAAATCTCTCATCTCATGCAGGAAATGTTCCAACTTAATTCCACAGTAAAACATTATTATGATGTTATTATGTTATGATATAATCCACCATATACCCTTTAATTCAGCTGCAGTATTATTGTTCGGTTGGGTTTAAAGAGGTTATAATATCTAATAGCTATAGCTTCAGTAAGCTTATTCGATATTAGAAATAATATATAATTAGATTCCAGCAACAACAATGCTGTGAGGAGAGGACTTGTATACACTTTACATAACAAAGTGTTTTGCCTCTACCTTAATGTTAAGTTTAAAGTGCACTACATATTTTAGTCAAAGTTGAGTTAGGCTTAATGACATCGGTTTCACTATATAAAAACTGATTATGTTCTATTGGATATAGAAAATTCGGTGAAAACTAAATGTAAAATGTATTACATTTAATATTGATTTTTATACGTATTATTTGATATATTTAATAAAATAAAGCTAAAAACTAAATATGAGAGCTTAAGCTAATAGAAAGTTAAGACAAAATATACCCACTAGCATCTCGGTAAGTCAGTTAATACTAAATCGAGCAAATGCAGCTAAATCGTGCCATAATGAAGAAAAAGATAACAGCTAAACTAGTTTAGCTCAAAGATAACTAGCAGGTATCAGTGAATCTTAACTTTTGACTAGAGTAGTATTCATGTGATGTGATTTGATGTGTTTGAGTTTGGGTAAAAAGTTGATTAAAGCATTTTATTCCCTAAAATAAAGTTACAATAAAGTGTTAAAAATAACACTTTATTATAACTTTTCTATCTGTTACACGATTTGTCGTCCAACATGAAAACTTTATTCCCTTTTTCTCAACTTCACCATTTCTGTAGAATTGCTCTCTTGCTGAAATACTGTGTGTTATTTGAAATTAAACGTATATCAGCGATATGCTTAAAGTTATAAAAAAGTTGATTTGCTTTATTCTGTTTGCCGTTACATGAATGTTTGTTCAAAGGCTGCTCGTTCTGCTCCTAATTATGTGTGTTTTCTAGGGGGAAGATCTCATTGGATTGGATACCAGCTGCCGCGGAGGATTGAGAGAGTGACAGTGAAACATGTATATGTGATTTTCAGGCCGATGACAGACAGACAGAAGGGCTCCTCCAGAGGACATACAACTTTAACAGGATTGGAAATGGTACCGACCAGCTGTAAGAGGTAAGAGAGAAAGAGCAGGGGATGAGAGTCAAAGTGGGAGGAAGGAGGGGCGGCGACTCAAGGAGGAGTGCTGCTAGATCCCGTTTGAGAAGGAATTAACTGTCATTTAGCCACAAAGTTGACTAAAGGACACATTTGGGTGTGTTGCAAAAAGCTTGAAAAGATGGATAAGGAGGGTGGGAAGAAGAAGAAGAAGAAGAAAAAAAATGGTGGAGGAAAGGAGCGAGCCATGGGATGAATGAAGCCGTTAAACACATCATCAAACGCTACGGGCACAGCAGGGGGCCTCGGGATACAGCCGCCTGAGAGATGGGTGGAGTGGGTGTGTGCGCATGTGTGTGTATAGTTTTGCATTGGCCAAATAAACCATGCATCTGCGGGGAGAGGAGAATAGCGTAGTGGGGCGAGGGGGGGGGGGGGTCACAGGACTCTTTTACGCTCCATATTTACACCCCTTTCAAACGCACAGACCGACAGACACACAGTCCTGCCCAGAGGTCCTTTGATGCCGTGTCGATACCGCTGCGTGATGATGTCATACGGCAGAGAGCAAGGGAGGGATGATCAAAGGGGAGAGGGAGGGATGAAGACGCAGGAGAGGATATCCAAGACAACAACGGGACAAAGATGGCGACTGCTTCTGCTATGGGACGTCCACTGGCGTCCAGACCTCCGGATCACCGGGAGGAGCCCCGGCAACGCAGCAGGTGCTTTCACGTCCCTTATTCTAACAGGATGACCACCGGCATGACATACTGGAACCAGCAAGCCAACCTCAGCCACCACTACCGCCGGGCTAGCACGGTAAGCTTTCCGTCTACCTTAGCCTCTCCTCCGCTGCCGTTAAACCATCAAACCCTCAACGCCCCGATGTCTGGTTACCATCACGCCATCCCAAGCGTTTATCAGGAGTTGCCATTCTTTCCAATAACACATTTTCTACCCATTTTCTTTCTTTTTCTCAGCTCCTTTCATCATGGTCTTTTGGCCGTTAATATAGGCCTCTCTTTGCCATCAAAGGCAGCACATCAATTGCCTTGACTCCCAAGTGTATGTGTGAGGGTGAAAGAGAGAAAGGGAGAGTGGAGGAAAAAAAGAAGAACACCATGTATCAAAGATCAAGGCACGCTTTCATGCCTGATTTTGGTCCTGGTTGGGTTTTGCTTTCCATCATCTTTCCATCCTCCCTTTTTCTCCCACTGTTCTCGGGCTGCGGACGCTCTCCGAAACCCGTCGACGTTAGCTCCCCCCAAAACCCTCAGTGCTCCAAATTTCGCGTTCGCTGAAAAAAATGAAATCAGACGCTTTTGTGGCGCAATGGAAGCAAAAGACTTTCCTTTCTTTTTTTTTGCGTTTTTCTTTTTTTTTTTCTTTGAGAATATTCGGTATAGCTTGAAGGCTACTGGGCCAGAGCTCTGCTCCAATGATGACAATACGTGAAACAATATTTGAATAAGCAGCAGGAGGGCAGGCAGCTAATCCACTGTGGCTAATCCAGTATTGGTGCGGGCCATATTGGTAGCTGGAGTGAGTATTCAGCTCCATCACAATACACATCAGCAGGACGCCATGGCAGATATACTGACACTCTTACTACAGGCATGGCTGGGAAAGGCCAGCAGATGGATGGATAGGTGGATGGAGGGATGGATGGATAATATAGAGATACATGAATGGAAAATGTACGGATGGAAATCCTTCATGTTGATACAGTGGTTGCTTTAGTTCATATATTATCTATCCCTCAGTGTGTATTCATTCGTATTTTAGTATTAGTAAGAAAAAGAAGAAACAGAGGGAGTTGTAAGACAAAGAAAGAGGCGATAAGCTCTCAACGTCCGTTTAAGCTCTGTGACAGTGTCTACTTTTAAAGTAACCATGAACTCAAACAGACTTGAAGCATCGGTATCATCAATTTCACTCTATGTCGATCATAATAAAAGGATCCACTGTACTAGATTCTCCGTGTCCTTTGTTTTGTAGCCACGCAAAAATACTTGTCTCCAATTAATTATCTTAAAGAGCAGAGGTCCGTCCCTCTTTCAAGAGGTATATAATGAAGATTTCACTCTCCGTGAGCATCTAAATGGGTCTTTGTGCTGGGAGGCCCCCAAGAGATAAGCCTGTTTCTGACAGGCCTCCGTACAGACGCCCAAATCTGCTGTGGCAGCTGGAACAAAGGGACCCCTGAGCTGGACCAGCACACTGACAAAAAGCTCCGTCTCAGTCGTCTAAGGGGGCTGCCTCAATTTAGGAATTAATAATCCAATTTTATCTTCACTGGAAATGGTTGTTTTCATCACATACTTGACAATATTTAGAGAGTATTTCTTTTGGGGCTCTTTGTCTTTTTATTGAGACAGATAGTTGTGCAAATAGTTCAAACTAGCACGCAAGGGTCATCCGTCGCTGGATATGGATCCTTCATGTGGCATTGACATTATAATTAATCAGCAGCTGCAATAGATAGATAGATAGATAGATAGATAGATAGATAGATAGATAGATAGATAGATAGATAGATAGATAGATAGATAGATAGATAGATAGATAGATAGATAGATAGATAGATAGATCTGTATATAATGTATAATCCTGCAATTTCCCCACTGCGGGACTAATAAAGGAGTATTTTATCTTATCTTATCTTATCTAATGGCAACAATGTCATTTTAATATATTTTCTGTGATATTATTCTCTGGAAATTCTATAATCAAGGTAATTAATTACATACATTGATGCAAAGATTATTTAAAAGTCCAATGTGGTCAAAAAAAGCCATCCTAGTCATTGCAACATTTTCACAAAAGACACTTTGAAGTGTTTATTATAAAAGATTGATTGGGGCTGAGTTTCAGCCTTCTGGCGTCGCGCTCACTGTCACTCACTTGTGGTTTACGGGGACATTTGAATTGAAAGGAGGCATCGTTAATGTGATTCTGGACACCTGTGCTTAATCCTATGACATGCAGGTCAAAGTGTCTCAATGCCGTGAGAAAGTACAATACAACAGGAGATAATAAAAGGGTGGACGCTCCCCGATCTCTGCACAATTTACAGTATATTGTCTTCATGGTGAATATATACAATATCCCAACCGTAAAAAATAAATAAAGTCACAAAGATTCTGCTGCATTCAGGATGAAATGAGATATAACGTTTTAGTTAGGGAGCTTTAGATGTGCTGATGGATTTGTTTTACTTTAGTTTGGACAGAGCCGAGCTAATGCTAAGCTAAGTGTACGGTGGTATGAGTGGCATCGACCTTCTCTTTAAAAGGGGTAGTTTAGATTTTTTGAAGTGGGGTTGAATGAGGTACTTATCCATAGTCTGTGTATTACCTGCAGATGCACTACAGACATGAGTACCAGCACCGCAGCAAAGCAGGTGGACTATAGCAGCTGCAAAACCTCTTTTAGCCACTGAAAAGAAAGGCCTGCCTAAAATGAAATACATTTCGCTACATTTAGATTATTTTCCAACGGATAACTGAACTAAAAGGGGCTTCTATCGACATTGTTTTTGTCAACGGGGTCTGTGGCTCTGAAGAGAGCTGAGATGTAAGTTTCCCTTTTAGCTCAGTTCCCCGTCTGACGGAAAGCGAGGAAAATATTCTGAATATAGCGTATACACTTAAAGTGATATAGATTTTCTTCCGGTGAGCCTTTCTTTATGATGTCTGAAACCCGTTTTGCTGCTGCCCTCGTCCACATCAGAGCATCGCTTTGCTCCTGTTCGGTTGCTCCTGTCTGTTCGTTCAAACTGAGGGCGCACTGACTAGTCTACTCAAGATATTAATCTCATACAACCCTTCAAAATAAATATGAACCATCTCTTTAACTCTTTAAGCCAATGAGCGTACTTCAACGCGTCGTCGAGCTCTATTAGATTCGTACATAGAGAGAAAGAGTGGAGCATGCGGCCAGGTGCATTAGTGGCCCCCCTGTGTGATGACCTTTCTTCAGCTAAGAGCTCAGACCTCTACTATTTCTCACACACACACACACACACACACATACACACACATACATAGACGAGATTCATTATAGATTCATAAGTACCAACATGCCCCCCAACCCTTCCTCACCAAGACATCATAAAGGTCAAGTTCATCTTCCTCAGTATTCTCTCTTTGTCGCCCTCCCCTCTCTCCTCATTGTCTCTGGGGGCACTGCAGCAACCATAACAACACCAGCCTGTTGCAGCAGGAGCCTGTGCATGTGCATGTGCGTGTGTGTGTGTGTGTGTGTGTGTATTTATGTGGGTGAGTATGTGTGTGCGTGTGTTGACTGTTACACAAGCCAAAGTGATATGAATACATTTCCATAATGAGGCTTGTTTAGCTCAGCATGTAAAGTCTGCTGCCAATCAAACGCACTATACGAAAACATTTCGTCGTCATTTTCTCAAACCACCGACTGCAAACAACCCGATCTGTCTTCATCGCCGCCCGCTGAAACGCTCCCGTGAACAACGAGACAATTTAAATTGTTTTAGGCTCAAATGACGGATGGGCAATGCTGATAAAATCTAATATTTCCAACCGAAAGCCTCAATAAATCCATGCAAAATCATCAATATGTGATATTTTGGGAGGACTACTGGTGCTTTTAGAAGATATTTATAATAACGTAATGTTATAATAATATAATGTGGATATGATCAAACCAATAAAGGCAACAGAACACACATTTTAAGCTTTCATGTTATTCAAAAGACCTAAATATGTATTCTTATTTCACCTCATTTATACTGTATTCATATTGTTGTTCTCCGATTGTACGGGTCTTCTCTGAAATATGAAAAAAGATAAATGCTTATAAATGCTGTATTTTTTTCAGATCACGATGGAAGAACGGTCCATCCAGTGGGCAGAGATGAGGACGGGTGTCTGGACCTCACCTGAGCCGCCCGACCCCTCCTCCTCCTCATGGGACAGCTAGCGGCGTACAGGAGGTAAGATACTTTGTTAACCTTTGCACATCATGGTTTGATTTAGAAGTCTTGAAAATTAACTCTAAAAACGTGTGCTTGTAGATTTTTTTTCTATATAAAATATTGTACAGCTCAATTTTAACTTGAATTTTTACTACTTTTGCTATGAAATTTGTCTTATTCTTTTATTATAATGCAGGACAAATAGCCTGATTCATTTTATTTCAGCATTGTTATCAGCTTAAGTCCAACGTTAATAAATCTCAACTCATGCTCATGCTGAGATAGTGAACATGACAACTGATAAATATGATATAATCAAAAGCTCCACAACAGGAACTAAATGGACCTTTTAGCAAGATTATTTAAGTAAATTCAAAATGTTTCTTGCGTAAACGTTCATATCGTAATATCAGCAAATGTACAAAAGTACTCCATATGCAGGATGGCTCCTCTCAAAGTGTAATATTATCATAGAATATATATTTTTGTCATGTGAATTTTGACGTTATAGTTAAGTAATGGAGAGACAATTTTAGATATGTGTGTACTACTGTGTATATTAGTATAGTATAGTACTGCTGACTGAGTCATATCAAATAAACATATTTGTTGCTGTGCGATATTTGATAAAGTATAAAGTACAGAATAGAACAAGTAAAATTCAATTGTTTAAAAAAAATTTTTTATCCGTTTATAACACTCGTGGAATAGCATGTGTGAGTTATCTCTTCAGGAAATAAAAAAAAAAGTGCATTTAAATGTGTTGGTAAGGAGTATTAAGCTATTGGTAATATTAATGTAAACTGTAGTCTAATCTCTCTCTCTCTCTCTCTCTCTCTCTCTCTCTCTCTCTCTCTCTCTCTCTCTCTCTCTAACACACACACACACACACACACACACACACACACACACACACAGACCGGCGGCAGCCCGGTGCTCCTGACTGACTGACACACAGGATGCTCAGGTGGCGGCGGCCGCGTGCTGTCTCCGTCCTGTCCGTCACTCTCCAGTGGAGGTGCGCTCCGTGAGCTGCACACCTGTCCAGAGGTAAGAGAATGCCTGCTGAGTCGCCTTGTTCTATTTTGTCGGTGTTTCTCACCGAAATGTGGCTCGTCTTCAGATTTGTCTCGCATTTTAAAGTCGCCCGGAGCAAAGTAAGATGTAAAACCTACTTGGTCATGTTTCTTTCTGTGGTGCTGCTCCTGCGTCGAGTTCTGCCATTTTTATTTTGTGCCATTTAATTTATCTTAAGAGCAACGTGTGGTACAAACAACTCAGCGTAAATCCTGTAAAAATACTAATTAGAGTCTATTAGCAGGTTTGTATTGCAATTCACTTTGGGTTGTGAATGATGTAATGACCTGTTGGTGTCGGCAGGGGCGCTGTTGGGCTCGAGTTCACTACCCTGCCATAGAACCGCGACAGATAGAACCGTTATTATCTATACAATGATAGTTAAATGAATAATGTCAGAGATGCAAAGTAACTAAGTGCATTTGCTCAATTACTGTACTTAAGTACAGTTATGAGGTACTTTTACTTCATATATATATCTTAATCTCATGTAATGCTGTACTTCTAGTCCACGACACTTCGGAGGCACTTTTTTTCTCCACCACATTGATCGGACAACATATATATATATATGTGTGTGTGTGTGTGTGTGTGTGTGTGTGTGTGTGTGTGTTTGTGTGTGTGTGTGTGTATGTCACTTAAGTACACACACACACACACACACACACACACATATATATATATACACACATATATATATATATACATATATGTGCGTGTGTGTATTTAAGTGACATTTTAAATGCAGGGCTTTTACATATAATGGATTATTTTTGCATTATGGTATGGTTACTTTTACCTAAGTAAATTATTTAAGTACTTCTTCCACCAATTTGCAGAACATATGTTCACAATTAATATAAAGAACTTAAATACATACCTGAGTAGGCGCTTGTTTTAGGAAAAGGGCTTCAAAACTAAAGATCACTGTATGTAGCACGCGCTGTATTCACCCAATACACTGTCAATATAATGTTACTTAAACTCACTGCTGTGATGGAAACTAATTACATACATTTACTCAACTACTGTATCTACAGTTCTGAAGTTCTTGAGTATTTTAATTATATGCAATTTATTTTCATACACCTGCATTCCAGAGAAAATACTATACTATATATATATATACTAACAGCTATAGTTATTAAGATTTTAAAACCCTATAATAAACATCTAAACATAAAATACTTTGTTGTACAGCAAATGAAACCCCCTTCACAATAAATACATTTGGTCAAATTAGCTCCTCATTAACAACATTAAAAATGCTGCCTACATGTTAATACATTAGTAATAATATAATATATGATAACGCAACACTGACAAAGGACATTTAGCCTGCATAGTGAGCATTTATACTTGCATTAATGCACTTTTCCTAAAGTTGAATACATGAATTTAGCTCATAATGGAGTCCTTGTGCTTTATGGGTTTTATGAGTAATTGTACTGCAGTAAATAATGGAAATACTGGTCGACGGGTCACGTGTGTCTCTTCTATCCGTTGTAGTTTTACGAACGCGCTACACGCCGCACGTCGTCGGCGCGCGCACGCAACGTATTCGCTCGCGCTGTATTATTGCTCAGAAACCAGCCACCATGGGGAGTTGAAGGGGCAGTCGACGGGTCATTTTCGTTAATATTTAATACCGGAAAGCTTTCCATATGCTGCGTTTCGGGGCACACAGTTCGCGCCACTCTCCCCAATGCAGCGGATTACGGGGATCGGGCTCACAGAGACGGTAGGACGGACACTTTGTGTGGAAAACACGGGACGTTAACGTAACTAGCTTTTAGCTCGCGAGCTAACCACCCTCACCCCCACCACCACCCCCCCTCTCCGAAAAACTAGCTAGCGCACCGAGCCAGCAGAGTGGAAAACGTGCCCTCGCTTTCTTGTTTTGTTTGATCTCACATCGGCCGATTTCGTCGGCGTTAATCAGTTGGTAAAGTTGCCGTTGCTTCTGCGTGAGTTTGCCCCGGCAACGAGTACACTCACGAAGTACGAGTACTCGTCGGGAGTGTGTGTTTTTTTCGCACGCAGGCCCGTCTTGTGTGGTTGTGGAGTTTGTTTCTGTAACGTTACCCATCCCCCACCGTCTTTTGCAGGCCAAGATGAATGAGATTCCCACTTCAAAGCACTGGCATTGGTGGTGGCACTGCTGCAAGGCTGGCTAGCTGCTCTTAGCTTGTTCACATTAGTTGGTTATTTGGGTGGGTGGGGGTGGGGAATAATAAAGAGTCCAGCTACACTTTTGTGTTTTGACAACTGTGAGCGCGAGCGTTTAAAGCTAACGCTGGAACTGACTGAGAAAAACAACTTAATGGTGAACTTCAGCTTGGACATTTACGCACAGAGCATTACAATAGTTTGTGTGTATGTGTGTGTATGTGTGTGTGTCCAGGCTGGAGAGTCTTGGCTGCAAAGTAGCTGACGGTATAAATAACATTTACACCAAAATGACATTCCGTATTAGCATTCCACCAATATGTTCAGTTTTTAATGGCTTCTCTTCTCCTCCTTCTCACCCACACTTGTTTACATCCTGCTCCGGTCTATTTTTGTGTGTCTGTTCTGCTCACCATCTAATTGTGTTGCTTGATGATACTGCCGTGTACATGTATGTGGTCTGACCCACCGAAAGGGGTCGAGAGATGAGTCAGTCACCTTTTTTTATATCTACTTATCTGTGGTCATAATGTGTATTTCGTTAGGTGTCACCTCCCCCCCAGCTAACGGCTTTTTTCTTGTTTCCTTTTTTGTAGGGTGAATTGTTTGCCAGCAAAACCATTGCCAGAGGGGAACGTCTGACCTCTCCCTCGTGCAATCAGAGACATGAGTGTTGTCAGAGAATTACACGGGATCGGGTACAGGGGCGGCGGCGGCGGTTGTGTTGTGGCCTCTCTGAGCGGCCCGGCCCACTTTACCGAGGATGCTCCGCGACCCCCGGTTCCTGGTGAGGAGGGATCTGATTTGGACCCCCCGGTCCAGTCGGCCAGCACCCGTCCGAACACCCTTTCCCACCAAACCCTCGGCTACCCTCCGTCATCCTCGTCTTCTAAAATGGGGGATCTATCGAGCTACGCGCCCTCTTCGTCGTCGGCGACCCCGCGTCGCCCGGATCTGGACTTGGGCTACGAACCCGAGGGCTCGGCCTCGCCAACGCCACCTTACCTGAAGTGGGCCGAGTCGCTGCACTCTCTCCTGGACGACCAGGAAGGCATCCAGCTGTTCCGAAACTTCCTCTGCCAGGAAGGGTGCGCGGACCTCCTCGACTTCTGGTTCGCTTGCTCGGGGTTCAGGAAGACGAGCCAGGAGAAGAGGGCGAAGCTGGCCAAGGCCATCTACAGGAAGTACATTGTAGACGGAAGTGGGATTGTCTCCAGGCAGATCAAAGCAGCCACCAAGAGTTTCATCAGAGACTGTGTTGGAAAGCCGCATCCAGACCCTGCCATGTTTGAACAGGTAATTAAAACACTGGTTGTAAATGTTCAGGCTGTCTAAGTTCTGTGAAGTTGTCACGTTAAGCCAGACTATGTGATTTTTTTGATTGGTTGTTTATGATTAACGCGAAACAGTATTGCTGTGCCGGGTGGCAGGATACAGCAAGATAATATACGACACCCAAAAAGAACCACGTATGATCTGACGGCAGCGCCGTCTGCATACTGGTGCTGAGAACCTTTCCCCCCCCCCCTCACAACTTTTCTCACATCTCAGAAGTGTTTCTGACCTATGTCTATGAAGCCATGGGTTCCTTCCTGCAGTCAAAATGCAGTAATAGTACCGGAGTAAAAGGTCTCTGGGTTCCCAAATATGTTTTGTGGTTGCAGAAAACTTTGAATAGTATTTAAAAAAATAAATAATATGTGACGAGGAAAGTTTGCATCTTCAGCGCCACAGTTGTCTCTGCCAAACCACAGATGTCCACGTTAACTTTTTTTTCGCTTTAGTCAGTAAACCACAGCAAAAGACCAAATTACGCCGAGGTTTAGTTTCAGGTTGGTTTCTCGCCCACCTGTGCCCTCTTCTGCCCCTTGATCTCTTTCATGCTTTCTGTCTTCGTTGGTCTTTTTTTCTTTTTTCTTTTTTCTTTTTCTACCTCTACTGAATGTGTTTCCAGAGACTCGAGTCCCGTACTGTAGTTCCTTACACATCACTGCTGATCAACTACATTTCATAGAATGAGATCAGGTCATTACCACGATGAACAAAAATGAGTCTAGCTTGTTTTCACTGCAGCCAACCTTTTGTCTTGCTTTTCAATTAGCTTATTTTTTTTATTTTTTTTGAAGATTCTGGGAGTCGGTTACTTGTTGTTTTTAAATGTAATTTCCGTCCCTAATTAAAACGCGTACATGTACCGAGCGACTTGCATTCAAACCCGGTCAGGAGGTCTATTGCAGAGATTGACCTTCATGTGGGCGTAACGCACCTTTTCTGTGGCGGTGTGGTTTAAGTGTAACTAGCTGGCTGTATAAATATGGGTTTACTGTGTTGTTTCGGAGTGGGTGAGATAGTTTGCTCTAAGCCCCATATAGTAATCCTCATCAAATGTGTTCACGTTTGTTTTTAAAAGCTAAGCAGTGTTGGAACTGTGTTTTAGCCTAAATCAAGAGCATAGTTGTGAGCCAAAAACTAAGGACCTATGAGTGATAAAGCATTGTGACATGAAAGTAACTTCCTTGGGTATCATTTAGTTTTGTACAGATATATGACCACTAGGCCTGGGTGTTTATACTCGCTGCCTTTTTTTAGGTATCAACCGAAACAACCCAAGACTAAATTTTAATCAAACCTTCAGTCGCTTTCATGATAAAGTCATGCCGTCATGCCGTCATGCCTTGGAGGATGGCGTTATCAGCGGTAATCGCTATTAACTAGTCAGTGGGACACACACATCTTCCATTTACATCAAATGAAGTGTCATTTTAAGGGTACTGGCATCCTAATTTGTTAATGCTACTCCGCCTAGTGACCGCTGCGTTTGTTTGTTTGTTTGTTCCAGGCCCAGACGGAGATCCAGGGCATGATGGAGGAGAACACCTACCCTTTGTTTCTGAAGTCGGATCTGTACCTGGAGTACACGCGTACGGGAGGAGAGAGCCCCAAGCCCAACCCCAGTGATCAGAGCCCTTCATCGGGGCTGGCCAAGCCCGTGCCTGGGTACCTACCCACACTCGCCGAGGACGAGGAGTGGAGGTGAGATGACGCAGGAGTAATGTCGTATATCGCACAGGATTCAAGGCCTGTCGTCTGAAAATAACTCAACAATAAATTCCACTGACTTTTCTGTTGTTGCTCAGCGAAGCGCTAACGCAACGTCGGAAACGTTCTCATAACGTGTGAGGTAGAAGACTGTTTCTGATGTTTCTGATCTAATTTAATCTGATTTTTAGGTGTGGAGGAGGCGTGAGGGAGGGGGAGGAAGAGAAGGATGAGGAGGAGTGTGGAGACACACAAGCTGATAGGCTGACTCAGAGCCTGCTGATGCAGACGGCGCCGCATAGAACCAGGAGGCCAGACAGCAGAGAGTACAGGTGTGTGTGTGTGTGTGTGTGTGTGTGTGTGTGTGTGTGTGTGTGTATTTAGCCAGCATTTATGATAACATTATTTTCTTCTATACACAGTTTACCCATTTCACTTTTATTGAGCATTTTGGCACAAATGCAACGTTCTCGAAAACCCTTTTTACGATACGTAATATGATTACAAATATTTAAGTACATTCCACCACAGGAAAGGTCTGTTGATTCTTTACTTAAAGGGAATGTTTCGCCAACTTTTTAATGTTCATTTCCAATCAGTGTTGATGGTACATGTAGTCGATTGAATACATTCCTCAGGACGCGCTATATTGACCGAGAAGGATTGCAGTTGTTCTTCCTGCACCCAGCGTGCGTCATTTGACCCGACAGTGGCCTAGTTTAGATGCAAGGAAGAACTACAGGCTGCTATTTCAGCTTTGACTCCCCAGTCTCCATCTCCGGGAAGCCCGGGGGCCGTTCTCTAGATCCCATTTTAGAAACGGAGCTTCTTTGTTCTCGTCGCTTTTATTGCAAATAATCTACGTTTCAAACGTTTGCAAATGGCATCTCAGAACCGGTGTGCAGAGGACGATGATATAGACAGCTCTATTTATTTGGGCCAGGGTATACTGCCGCGCTAGTGCTGCGGAGAACTCTGCTTTCTCGGTTAATATAGCGCACGCTGAGGAATGTATTGCTTCAGTTGACTACATTTACCATCAACACTAATTGTACATTTGCATAAAAAAGGGTTATAGGGCTATTTTGACATAAAAAAATTAAAAAAAGTGTTCTTTATAGAATTGAATCGTTTTCACTGTGTTCTTTTAAATTTTGTTAAAATGATTAATTATCCAAATATTGAAGAAAAATGATAAGTTAGAGTTAGAAGCAATCGAACACGAGAAGCCGTGAGACGTGTCGAGGAAATCGTGTTTAATGTACTGGAAGAAAACCCTCTGAGTTCACTCACTACCCCATTGAATGAATGAATGAATGAATATATACTTTATTAATCCCCGAGGGGAAATTTGGTGAAAGGACCAGGGCTCGTCCGGGATTTGAACCCGGGACCTCTCGCACCCTAAGCGAGAATCATACCCCTTGTTGACCCTTCCCTGGCCCGCGTGTGCATGAAATGTGCACCAGCGTCAACATTTGAATGTGAGCTCTCCTCCATTATAATCTCCACGCTCATCCTCAGGCCCTGGAGGGAGCCGGTAAACCCGTACTACGCAAACATGGGCTACGCTCGCGCTCCGGCAACCAGCGCCAACGACAGCGAGCAGCAGAGCATGTCGAGCGACGCAGACACGCTGTCACTGCCCGACAGCAGCGTGTAAGTACACGCAGGCCAACCCACGACCACCGCACATGTTACTGACCGCACGGGTTTACATAATTAATCAGCTGTCCAGGTCTGTGTTTAATCGTTGTTTATCTGTGTGTGTGCAGAGATGGTAGTATTCCTCCATACAGATATCGGAAGCAGCATCGCAAAGAGATGCATGAAAGTGCCAAAGCCAATGGACGTGTGCCCCTACCTCATATACCTGTGAGTTACACAGACACTCACTCGCATCTGTATTCATGTCGCGTACCGGTAACTCGACCCCCGGTGACCTAATTCAAAATATCAGCGAGGCTGTGTTTACCGATGTGGCTGTTGTAAATTATTACTGTAGCAGACAACACATAGCGGAAGGTATGTGTGTTGTATAGATGAGAGAAACAAACCGTTATGAGCTTACACTGCTTTTTCTGTATTGTTATTACTGGTTTTCCTGCCTAAAGTTGTTCATAATTGACACGTTAATTTACTAAAACGGCATCAACGTTTAATCTGTAGACGTGTTCAGCTGTGTCTTTTTAATTTGCGGCATTTCATTTTTGGGTGTTTGTGTCTATATACAGCGCACGTACCGCATGCCAAAGGACATCCACGTTGAGCCGGAGAGGTTTGCAGCGGAGCTCATCAGCAGGCTGGAGACGGTTCTCAGAGAGAGAGAGGCTCAGGAACGACTCGAGGAGAGGCTGAAGAGGGTTAGACTGGTGAGTGTGTTACTGTGTGTGTGTGTTTGCTCGCGTGCTCCTCGTGATATGATGCAATTTGGTCACTGAGTTGAGCTGTAATTCATCCCAGTTCTTTACACAATGGTGATGTTGTTGTTTCCTCAGTATTACTTGAATGTTGAGTGAAAACCTTTTTTATTTTTTAATGAGAAACTGTGGTTGTCGTCTCAAAGGAGAGAGCTCGCTATTTCAGAACTTAGCTATGGCCAGGATGCACACTTTCGTGTCTTCGGTGGTGTGTTTTCACATTATAGATGATGATCTAAGACGGGCGTATTGAAAAAGCAGGAACCACTAGCATGTGATTAAAAAAAAATATACATATATTTTTCACTCCCTCCTCCAAAAGTCCAAGATGAGGCAGAAACTCGGAGGCGATTTTCTTACAGTGAAAATTCAGATTTGGCTGATTTTTGACAGCCATCATTTCAAATCATATTTTTGACTTTATTCATGTTGAGCAGGCAGTAACTATGTTTACATGCACATGCTACTGTTGCACTATTATTCAGAATATGCTAATTTTACGAATTCGATATGGGTGGTGGTGCAAACAGCATATTCCGAGTTTGACCTTATTCTTAATGCACCATTTTCCAGCTAAGACATGTGGGACATGCAGACGTTATTCAAGTTTCAGGAACATTCTTTGTATTCGGAATCTGTCTCTTGCCCCCTTTTTTTAAATTATTTTTATTTTTAGCTTTGTGCGTTGTACACAAACCAACAAGCCATCTGTTTTCAAAGCTTTTGCTTTAAGTCTGGCAAAACTTGCAGAATGGTGACAATGAAGGGACGATAAAGGAGCAACATGAGGGAGGGAACATTTACATGTATTTGAATATGCACACGGCTGCATTTAAATGTGAATATTGGTGAAATATATTCATTATCCATGTAAACGGCTTAGTAGGGATGTTGTCTTTTTCAGAATTACAACAAATATTTAGTGCATCTAATCAAGTTCTTTTAAAGTCTACTACTAAGGTAAACCAAACATCTACATAATGGTTTTTTTTAAACGCCTTTTGCTGTTGTGCTTCTGTGTCTTTGTCTAAACACACTTGGATTACCGTTTCGTCATCACCTTTGCACACGGTGTCACTTTACAACGAGCTGTATGCACCGAGAACGAGAGCTTAACCGGCTCAAGGATCCTCCAGTCGTCAGCTTTAAGTGTAACAGTCTTTGTGCGTATAGCCGAAGCATTAATTCTGTCAAAATTATATATTTTGTCCTGCCGTGGGAGGAATAAAACGCAGGAAAAATGTGTATTTCAGTTTAAATACCATTTTAGTTATCAGTACTTTGCCTGTTCAGCCAGATTTAACCATTTAACAGGCTGTTAAACTGTTCAAGTCTCTATTTTTTAATAAGAAATAACCAAATAATTGTTACATTATTTGTCTGAAATGTACTTGAACACAATCAGTCCTCACTCTTTTGTTTGTGCGTATCAGAATCAGAACCATTTATTGTCACGTATGTTTTTCACATACAAGGAATTTGTCACGGTGGGCGGTGCATAACATAGCGATAAACAGAGTGCAAGAAATGGGAGCATGTTTTAAATTTACAATGGAATATAAAATTAAAATAAAGTGCACAGATAACAGTACTTGAAAGTGACGAGTGTATTTAAATGAGGTATGAAGGGACGTGCTTTATACGATGTCCAGTTGTAGACATGCATATGAACACATCTGCCTCCTTCTGCCAACAGGAAGAAGAAGGTGACGACGCTGACGTCTCCGTGACGACCTCCATGTCCTCTCACAGCGTACCGCTCCCCCTCCCCTCGTCGTTTCCGCCTCTCTACGGCGCCCGCTACTCGGAGACCACGGCCAACACGGCGGTCGCCGCTTACGGCGGCCTGGTCGCCATGGAGGACTCCCAAGACGACGACCCGGAGTCCATCTTGGACGAGCACGTGCAGCGCGTGATGAAAACGCCGGGCTGCCAGTCGCCGGGGGCAACCAACAGCACCTTAGGAGGAGGAGGGGGTCGGCACAGTCCTCCCAAAGCGTCGCGTTCGCCCGACGGGGGGATCTGCCCTCCAGGGAGGGGTCACAGTCTGCCTCCTGCTGGGGTCAAAGGTGAGACTTCTGTTCTCAGCGTGGACGCGTACCTCCCGACTATACATATTTATCCTCTTACCGATAGAGTTATTCGTCAATCTCGATTGTTTTGCTCGCCGTTAATGGCGTCATTCTCGGCCGGGCTGTAACGTTAGCTAGCTCAACGATGCTAGGTGAGCTAGCAGTAGCAACACAAGCCGAATGGCATCTAGTTCCATCTTACTCAAGCGAAGGCAGGCACCTCTACGGTCGATATCTTTAAGACTCGGCAACTCCCACCAGAAATATCAAGATTGATAAATGGCTCCACAGGTATGAGGAGAAATATGCAATTTTTGATTTTTGGGGTGAACTGTCCTTTAAACTCTTGATGTCAGATGAAAGCACATTGTCTCCTGTGCCTTTTTATTTTATTTATTTACTTTCCAGTCCTGCCTGTGGCACTTAGTCCTACTGAAGATGTAAATCTTATCAGACCAGTCACTGATATATATATATATATATATATATATATATATATATATATATATATATATATATATATATATATATATATATATATATATATATATATATATATATACATATTTCATGGGATTGTTGTAAACATTCACTAGAGCAACACATATTTATTCTATAAATGAAATGTATAGATTGTTACCAGCCTTGTCAAGTAGGGTTCAATGTTAGTGTTTCTTTTAACTTGCCCAGTCGGCTTATACAATACATTTTTACTCTCCCCTCAACAAATTGTCTTAGTTATTAGCAGTTATGATATGATAACAAGGACCAAAGTTCATTGTCATGTTTTATCTTTATTTAAGTAAATTAATCTGGGGTTCCGTCAGAAGTTGACTCGCCTTCGAGGAATTCTTTTTAGATGTTTTATTTAAACAAAAACTTGTTATACAAGTAGCAAACTCCTTCAAGGAATAACTCTGCGTAGGTTGTGTGTTTTTAACATTAGCAAGTATGTAGTTGGGAGAGCGAGCGTGTGTGACAGGGTATATGACATAAGTAATAATGTTATAGCTGTGGGAAAACATTTTTCACTTTATCAAACAACTATTCTATGGCAAAACCCCCAACTCTTTACCCGATGCCATTTTCTGCACCAGATTGGTACTTAAGACTCTGCAGAGATGAGAAGAAAGTGAGATGGCTCCCTCCTGAGCTACTTCCATCATCAGCTACGCCAAAAACATTGTGTTTAATGCTTTTATTCAGCTGCTAGATGCAAGCTTTACTTGCCCAACATGGCATTTCACTTCCCGCAGGCAATCATTTTACGTAAAGAAGAAGCTCTCGACAAGCCACAGTTTTGGCTATTCAAATATATTATGAAAACCATTACCTGGTGAGCCGATGCTGGGAAGTTTTTTTTGTTCACTGGGTGTTGAATTATGTGATTTTTGTGCTCGATTATGCTTCAAAATGCAGTTTGCAGATGCATTTTTCCCCTTCAAACGCAGACGTCAAACGTGTTTAGGCGTGCGACGTATTAAAGAGAGGCTAGCATGTTACCAATAACTGTCTGTGACGTGTGTCTTCAGGTGTGCATCACCACAAGCAGCCGTATCACCACAGAGGAAGAGAAGGGCAGGAGGAGGCGGGCTCTAGGTCTCAGGCCAACCTCATGTGGAACGGAGACCCGGCCAGCCAGTACGCAGGGAGAAGTCGCAACTACGCCGACGGGGCCGGAGCCAGCACGCTGGAGGGCATGGGCTACAGGTACGCTGGGGCGGTCCAAAGTGCCGCCATTGGTTTGGCGTTCCAGCAAACTGCATGTGCCGTTTTTTAGTTTTTTTTGCTCGGATGACCTCAACTGTATGCGTCTCCTGTTGGTTCTGCAGTAGTAAAGGCAGCACGCTCTCACGGCGAGGCTGTAAGAAGACGCCGGAGACGTCAGGCAAAGGGGACGAGAGCGGGCGCGGCATGGAGGGCCAGGTACCGATGGAGGATCTGGAGAGGAACCAGAAGATCCTGCAGTGGATGATGGAAGGAGACCGACAGAGGAAGACCTCACATGGGTGAGTCATATTTATCATGATTAATATAAAAATGTAGTTCCTCATTATTAAAACGCATCAAATCAAGTTCGTATAATTTATTTTCGAGGTTATGATGACGTATCAGGCTAAAGGAAGCGGTAAACATACAGGACAATAGAGGCTTCACTAGATATCCTGACATGTAATAATTCTGATCGTAAAAAAAAAATCAACAGATTGATAACAAATTTGGGCGTTAGAAACAAACTGTAAATGCAACACTCTTGGGTAGCGAGAACAAAGTTGTTAGCAAACAGTTTCCTATTTGCACATCAAGCAGACAGTCGTGTTTGTGTCCATCGATGAATACAAGTTAAGTATTTACTCTCCTTTTTAGCTTGTTTTTCCATATCTGGCTCTTTAGCTGCTAAATGCGTCACTGCATTCACCAGCTGGACTCTAAATTTGTCTCTCTGCCGTCCCATGTTGGACAGGTAGTGGACAGTTTTTTTTTTTAAAGAGCTTCTTTGCTGAAAAAACTCTTGAGAGTAAAAAAAAAAAAAAAACGGTAATATTACAGGCTGGAAAACTAGAACAATGAGCACGAGAGGAGCTATATGCTGTGTCGAGCCGAGGGGATGGAGGAGTCTGGTGATCACTTTTGTTGGGTTCATCACTTCGAGTGACCCCAGTAAAGCTGACACAAAGTCCTTTGATCCATTGTTAGTGTAAACATATTGATTAAAACTGCTTTAACATCAAATTCAAATGAGAATCTGTTTTTATATTTCTATAAGGCCCTGCTATGCACACACACTTTAAAATGTAGCTGCCAAAAGACAGATTTGAGCACCATCTTATCATAGAGAAGATGAACACAAACCACCACCACGGATGTTCCCTCAGAACGCAGGATTGTCCTATAAAAGTCCGATCAGTCAAGCTACATAACAAATTGTTTGTAGAGCTGTAAATTGGCTTCGGTCTCGATGGGGCGGCGCGCTCCTCTGTATATATTTGTAGTCCTTTGACATTCATCCTGCCTCCTCCTCTCGTCGCGTGTCCAGCGGCAGCACCAGCAGCTCGAGGAGGTCGGGGCCCAGCAGCAGCGAGTCGCCGCGCCCGACGTCGGTGGAGCGCCCCGGAGCCGTGCACCCATGGGTGTCTGCCCAGCTGCGTAACAACCCCTCCACGGTGTCCCCTACCATCCCCGGCTCGACGTCCACCCAGGTCCAGCCCTCGCACCCTTTCATCCAGGACCCGGCCATGCCGCCCAACCCGGCTCCCAACCCCCTCACCCAGCTGGAGGAGGCTAGGAGGAGACTGGAGGAGGAGAGGAGGAGGAACGCACTACAGCAGGCCAAGCAGAGGTGGGCGGCGAGACGTTTGTATCGGTCTTGCCCCAAAATATGTTTTTATGTTAAGTGTTTTGACACCGGCTCTTGCTCTCTTTCAGGCATAAGTCTGGTAAGCGCCAATTGTGTGAGAACATGACGGTCGCTTACTACTTTTGTGGAGAGCCAATCCCGTACCGAACATCCGTCAAAGGCCGAGTGGTGACTTTGGGCCAGTTCAAGGAGCTGCTTACCAAAAAGGGCCATTACAGGTGAGAACATGCATCTGCACTTTTTTGACTACTGTCTTTTAATGTCTTTTTAAAAAAATCTTTTTTATATTTATTTATCTTGTTTACTGTATATTGTGTATAAGTATGTGTAAACGTACATGGCCATTAAAGCTGATTCTGATTCTGATATCATTTATATTACAGAGTGGGAATGTCACATTTATTGAAGGAGACATTTTTTTTTTGGAGGAGGGAGTGAAAAATATACACTACTGTTCAAAAGTTTGAGGTCACTTAGAAATGTCCTAATTTTTCAATGAAGATAGCATTAAATTAATCAGAAATACTCAATACATTGTTAATGTGGTAAATGACTATTAAAGGTGGAAACTTCTGGTTTTTAATGAAATATCTACATAGGGGTATAGAGGCCCATTTCCAGCAACTATCACTCCAGTGTTCTAATGGTACTTTTTATTTTGTCGTGTGTGTGTGTGTGTGTGTGCGCGCGCAGGTTCTACTTTAAGAAAGTGAGCGACGAGTTTGACTGCGGTGTGGTGTTCGAGGAGGTTCGCGACGATGACGCCATCCTGCCCATCTTCGAGGAGAAGATCATCGGGAAGGTGGAGAAGGTTGACTGAAATTTGGGAACAGGAAGATGACACAGAATTTGAGGGGGAAGAAGAAGAAAGGAAAAAAAAAGGGGAGCTGGGAAGAGAACATTGGGGTTGTGATAAGAAAAATCAGTTGTGAGGAGGAGGAGAAGAAGAAAAACGAGTGAAAGAAAGTAGAAAGATGGAAGGAGCCATGTGTGACAGAAGGGAGATTGCGCTGCCTGGTAGAAGCCGGAGTGTAAAGGAGGTGGTTATTTCTATGGACTATCTGGACGTCGGCGTCATGCCTGGATCAAACCCTCGTGAAAGCGAAGAAGCTCGGCCGTGAAAAATATGGAAAAAGGAAATAAGGAACGGAACATAAATTATTTCACCTGTCTTGTCTCCACTGGGGATATTCGAGGAGCGCTGATTTAAAAAAACAAAAAATCTGATGTCTGACCAGTCTTCTACTTCCACTGCGATGGGTGTGAAAAAGGGGGGCGTAAGGGGGACTGCTGGAAGGAGAGGATAAAGTAGTCTTCCGCTTCTGCTCCGGAGGAGTCTGTCCTCCGCAGACCATTACGATGCTGCTACATTACCACGGAAACTATTCAATCGGTGCTCGGGACAGCTCAAGAAAGCGGCGTTGGGTTCCATTTCGCGGAGCCTCGCTTGCCTTTTTTGCCGTCTCTGTTCCTCATCAGCTGGTGACAAGGGGAGAGGACGGAGGATTTCGGGGGAGTGGAACTTTTAGCCTGCTTCTCCCTCTCGTTTGACTTCATGGCCTCAAAAGCAGAAACGAAACGTTCTCGCCCTTGATTCCTAGATGTCATGTAGTGATCTCTCACATCCACATGTTCAGACAACAGTTCTCTACATAACTTGTTTACCAAAGCTACATATTTTTGATAAGACAAGTATCCTAGCTACTTGTTTCATTTTATTTGAATTGTGTATGTACAAGGCAGGTACTATTACTTATTAATGCAGCCGTATTTCGTTATATCTCAACTTAATGTTGTATTATTGTGTATGTTTTGAAGCTAGTTCATTAGTGATTTCAGGGCAGCCATTTTGTTTGTTTTTCCATCTCTATAATACATCCCTGCACCTCACTTTCTGTACTGTTAACATGCGAGTGTGTAGTTCTGTTTTCCTGCGCGATGCATTATTATTTTATTTTTTCACCCACACAAATTCTCATGAAATAGCGCAGCGCACACTTAGCGTGTGCCACCATCGACCACAGTATCTGTTGTGTTTTTTTTGTTGTTTTTTTTTAACCGGTCACACTGTCACCTCATCTTCGTCGTGTTTTTTTTTTGTTCCTGCTCCACTGTGTATGTAACTCTGTACTCAGTCGAGGTGCCTGCCTGCCCGGCCAGTGCCGTTACGATCTAGAATGCTTATTCTGAAGCGTGTTGGCGTGTTGTGAAAGCCCCGCGTCATGTCCGCCTGAACTCAGCCAAAGAGCATACCGTGCGTCCCCGTATGCCTTCATGCGTGTTTCTGTCTGTGCAGTCCCAAGTCCACGAGCATCAAAATGTATTCTTTACTCACGAGCGGATTCTTGCAGTCAGTTTGGCAAATTTTAGAGCGACAGGCTGCAGTTGGTTAGCTTAGCTTAGCATAAAGACTGGGGAAGGGTTAAAGGGCAAATGGCTAGCGTGGCTTTTGTACGGATTATTCAAATTAGAGTTGCAACGACTGATTGTTTTTATTACTGATTAATCTGCAAATTAATTTCGTGATTTAATCTTTTGGTTGAAAAAAAAAATGTCTTCCCATCACAATTTATTTTCCTTTTTGTCCGTTCAACGGTTCAAAACATAAATTTAAGAGGTTTACTATCATATAGGATGAAATAAAAGAGCAAATCTGCACAATTCAGAACCTTTTTTTTTTGCCAATTATTTGATCAATTCTCATCTGTAAATCAAACTGACCATAACATGTGAACGAGTCGAGCCTTTAAAGATGCTCGTCGGCGGGTTTAGTTCTGTCGTTTTGGACAGTTTCCGGTCTTTTATGCTAAGCTAACCCTAGCCGGCTGCCGAGTGTAGCTTCATATCGAACACGCACAGGCATGAGAACGGTATCCGCGTGACGCTCGGCAAGAAATAAAGAAATAAAGAAGAAATGAGCGTATTTCCCCCCTGAATGTCAAACTATTCCTTCAAACCTCTCGCGACAGCACAGAACTGCAGTCGAGAACGTCGCAAAGCACCGCGCAGAGAGTGCACTTATCACACACCAGCTATGTAAGCTGAATGTAATTTGACTTTTTTGATTTTAAACTTTTACCCGCTATGTCCTCAAAGGAAAACCCCCTTCTTTGGTCCTGTAATCATGTCGAGTCTTCAGTATGGATCTCAGACTGTCGGCCCGACTGCGTGTTTTGTGTTATCTATGCTGGTAGTTCATTGAATGTGTTCGTCAGACAAAGAGGTCCTACTGTACGTCTTGCAGGAATGTCAAATACAATTTGTCCTGGGTTTCGGCCCGGTAAGGGAAACATAGGATCGGGGGGAAAAAAACAAAAAACATATTTGTCCTCACTTCAACCCATTATGCCTTCAATATGAAATTTAAAATTTAGATATGTATTTGTTTATAAAAAAAAAAAGTGTAATTTTAATAATCACCAAGCATGTTCTTTATAAGGAATATTTTCCTGATGAGTTGAATTATCTATTTTGTTTTAATGTTTATGTGCGAACTGCTACGGCCCCTCTGATATATTTTATCCGTTGTGTTAGAACGCCCAGGGACAGTTGAATGACGACATTTGTTAAAGAGTTGTTTCTTGTGATTATGATTCGATGGACAAAACGAACAACTGCGTCTGTTGTGTTGTCAGTTTGTGTGAAACACAGTGCCTTTATCATGTTATCTTTTTTTTTCTTTTTTCAAAAATATCTTTATTGAACCAATCCATGCTTTTATTGTTAAAAGTTTTTATTTCCAGTCAGTCCCGTTTGTATTATTAGCTGCGGTCAATGCTTGCCCACTTCTGTTCTGATAGGTCCTCTGCTGTAAATATGTACATTATCATTTCATATGTCTTCAGACCCGCACCACATGTCCATGGTGTTTCTGTTTTTCGAAGGTAAACGCCAAGATGTCACTGTGCTGGTTCCACTTGTACATTTCTTTTAAAAAAGGTACTTCATAATAAAGATGTTAAATAAATCATTCATCTCCTTTTATCTGTGTTCACTTAATTTCCCCTCGTTCGCGTACTTTACTTAAGACGTATAAGATCTGCCTAAATTAAGACGGTGGCATTTTAAACGCCTGATATTTCAACTCGTTTTCATTGTAGGAGAAGCGCAGGTGTTACTAATGACATTAACGACGACTCCGGTCTGTTTTAAATTTGCCAGCGAGCACAACCCCAGGACCCTGAAACGGGAGCAGCTAAATGGAATTCAGCCATCATTCGTTTTATTATTTACGTCTGTGCTTTTCCTGTGACATGTCAAACATGTCTTCAATTGAGAGCGCCCATTTCTTTACTGTGCTGTTGCAGGAAGTATTTTCAATTAATCTATAAATACTTAAGAACTGCGTTTCAGTACAGTTGTGAGGTTCTTGTACAGAAGTATTTATGTGCTGCTACATTCTACTTCACTACAACTCTTCGACAAATGTTGATGTTTTTTTTTTTACTCTACTTCATTAAATTGACAGCAGTCACTTGGCAGATGAAGATTTATCAAAACCAACATGATTAGTTCATACATTTCATAAACTATATTTAAACACAATACATTTAAAGTCCTTAAAATTGGCTTTAAATTGACAAAAATGCCAAATGTTGATTCCTTTGTTATGAAATGAGTTATTTTACTTTTGATACTTTCAATATATTTTGCGGTTAACATTGCTGTTCTTTTCAAGTAAGTAATTTGAAGGCAGGGCTTTTAATGTAATCTAACATCATTAAAATCTTTGGAAAAAGCAAATAAGTGGCTCTTGAGTTTGGATTTTATCTAATATATTTTATTGTTCAATAAACTCTCAGGTTTGACTGATATGTTTTGTAATTTTAAGAAAAGATGTAACCTTTTTATACAATTATATAGATTACAATAAATATTTAAACATTAACCAACTAATATTGATGTCATAGGACATTTTACTGCAATTACAAAATAAGATAATTATATGGGCTGCTAAAGTATAAGGTTAAAATAGTACTCTTGTGTACTGGCGGTACGCGTATTCAAATGAGAGCACACATAGAAAGGTCCTGCATTTACCAGTTTTATTCAGTAAAAGTATAGAAACTTTAGCAACAAAATGTACTTAAATTATGAAGGCCACTTTAATGTTATTGATACACATGTTATTTTAACTATTTAATATACTGTTAGATTGTTTAATCTATTAATAGTGCATCATATTTTATTACCTAATCGTATACTTTTGAAATAAAACTGTCTACCACTGTGCTCAGAATTTCAAGTAGACACTGGAGAAGTTAACAAAGTTAAAGTAGTTACTGGGTAATATACATTTTCAGCTGTATTGTACAGTGAAAGCAATATTTTTTAAATAAAATGTGTGTGACCATATTAATCTTCAAAACCATAAAATAATGAGTCCGTGGTAGACAATTCAGAAAGCTGTACTTCGGCTCCACCTTGTGGCTTCTATTTTCTTTTTCCTGTAAAAACGTAACTTCAACGTCAGTTCAAAGTTTACATATGACGTCAACGCGTACACAGTGACGCATTCGACGGAGAACGTCGGTTAGTTGGAGGAAGGCATTTTTGTAAACAAGTTTGTATTAATATACACAATTAATAAAAAATAACACAGTCGGCTGACCCGAAAGCACTTCAGCACGCGAATAATCTTTATTTTTTATTTTTTATTTGTATTTACACCCGGGGAATTGATGAACCCGAAACTAACCTAGCACCCGAGCTGCTAGCTAGCTATTGTTGAGCTAGCAGGTTAGCTTACATACTATGGAACCGTTAAGCATCGTTGCGGATGAAGTGGCCTTGGAGGGACTGGACGGAATAACTCTTCCCTCTCTGTGGATACGACTTGAAGAGAGAAAGCCTGCTTTCCCCCTCAAGCTCGACGACAGCACCAAGGACTTCATCTGGAAGTCACTCATCAGCAACACCGACCTGAGGTTCTACCAACTGCCCAAGGAGAGAGACGACGTGGTGCTGTTTGACAGGTGAGTTTATCCTTCTGCTTCTACCACGAGAGGCTCAAACACCATCAAATAATTAACTTTACACGATATGTAATTTAACTCACTTAGCCAGTTGCCAGTTTGAGATCCATTCAGCTAAATTAAATGGCGATATAACATTAAAAACATTATTTTTACACAACAACCCTGTGATAAGTCAGACCTCAATAAAGGTTATAATGTTTGCTTATTATTACTTCTGTTTCAGGGATATGTGGATCAACTAGTTGGTCATTTGTAGACTGCCGTTTTGTACTTGGAGGGGTTTCTATTATTTTGTCCACCCTCATGTGAATGACCACAATCTCTTATCAGCAACTGAGAAGAGATAGAGGCCTGAGTGTAGATCCCTTAAATGACATTTTCGGTGTCTAGGTACCACAAGGATTATTATCTAATCTAATAATAGTTGAACTGATCCAAAAACATTGACTAGTTCCTGAAAAGCAACAATGTTAGAAAGCAACTCTATTTGGCAAAAACATATGTGGACTTATTGTGTCATTTGTCTTGGGCTGTTGTTCATGGTTTGTGTTCCCAATGTAGAGAAACATCTAGTTTAGTATTCTACTTCTCTTTAAATTGGGGACTTGGAAGAAACAGATTAAGAGAAATTAAGAAAGAAAAAAAAAGCTTTATCTCCCAACATCAGTGTGTTTGCGGTGAACATTATGGTTTGTAAAAAGTGTTTGATATACTGGATATAGTACTTTCCTTCATTCGAGAGTTCCAATTCAAGTTTAAGAAAGACATTAAGTACTTTGTAGAATATGCATGTCCACCTGCCTCTTTTGTTTTAGAGTTGTAATGCCCTGATGCAGATTTTGTGTTTCCAATGCGCTTTCTTCAGGTTTAAAGACATCGACCCAGAAACGGGCATCGAAACCACACACATGTTTTCTGACTTGCGGAAAGACGTCTACCCGGTCCAGATCACTCTAGAAAACAAGAACGGGATCCAGGGCTCGTGTGTACTCTTGAAAGAGAGGACAGATGTCACTCAGCACGTCCGCTCCACGTCCCTCGCCCCGTTACTCAACTTGCAGGAGGCTTTGGAAAAGTTCGTAGAGTTTTCTTGATGCTATATAGACGTGTTCAAGACACACACAATTGAGCTTAGAGTTATTCAGTAAATTACATTTTAGTGGAACTGTACATTTGTCTCATTTCCCCCCCCCCCCCTCTTTCTTTTTAACCCGTCCCTCTACAGATATGGCCGAAAGCTTGTTGTCGTGGCGTCTCAGGTGGTGCGATTCAGAACCCTTATCGGTAACGACAGCGACCCTGATTTGATACTGAACGACGACTCTTTCTGTGTGCTGGAGCGAGTGGGCCGAGCGCGGTGGCAAGGAGAGCTACAGAGGGATCTGCACGGATGTGCTTTCAAGTAGGAGCTTACTCACTCTGCACAGCGTCGCCGCTGCTCGGTGTTCACTCGGTGTGACGAGCTGCGGCTCATGCGTTTCGCTGTGTGACTGCCAGCGTTGTGTTTTCCCGCAGGATCGACGCCCGGAAGTTGCACTACATGCGGAAGTCTCTCGTCAGACACGGACTCATCACCATGCAGTCTCACGTCACACGAATGAATTCGGGTCAACAGCAACACTCCATTCTTCTGCTGCTCAAACGCTTCCATGTAAACAGGTCTGTTTATGGTCTGTGTCTCAAACAACTACAAATAAGTGTACTGTGTGTTTAGTGCCAATTGGAATATGTCATTGTGCTGGGGAGATTTTTTTTAAATTATTTTCCCAGTAAGGTTTAAGAAACGCATCCTTTCTGGGAACGCTTCAAGCTGTGTGATGATGTCTGCAGTAATAGAGACACAAAGCATCCAGCCATACGTTACAGAATTGGATAAAAGGGAAGCTGCATTTTGGATAATGTGATTAACTACTCGTCTCCTCATCAGTGCTACAATTTTGGGAAATGTAATTATTAGATTTCTTTTGCATTCCCCCCCCAAAAAACTGTAAAAGAAAGAAGCTTTTTTTAAACAGAAATCATGAGATCAGGTTTCCTTCTCATTTAAGTTCACTCGATTTAAGAAAAAAAAAAAAAAAACAGCCGGCTTGTCCTTAGTTGAATGCATCTTTCCTCCACCATAGACACGCTACTCAAGTCTTTACGATACTGAAAATATTAAGAGGGAACAAATCCAATGTTTGTGCAATTACCAAAGTGGTATTAGGATTTAGGAGCACCTTTTTATTCCGTAGCTTCTGCCCACGCCCTGTCTTCGTTTCTCTCTTGGAGAAACTCCCCTTAACCCCGCCTGCTCTTTCAGGAGGACGAAGTACGACATACTGATGGAGCACGTGTCCAACCTTCTGCTGCAGACACCTTGCCACCTTGCCACTTTAGTGGCTCTCAAAGAACAACTTTCTGTGAGTATCTCTCTGTGAGTGTCCGTCGGGGTAGTGTGTCTCTGTTTGCGGTAATGACTGTGTGTTTTCTCGCAGAACGTGAATGACCGAAGCTTTAAGCGTGTATTTCAATACATGCGAGCTGCCAAGTTGGTTGAGTTCTGCCAGGAGCCTCTGGAGGACTTGGATCCCGCCGCCGGGCCCTGCATCAACAAAAAAGGTAACGTGCCACTGAGTCACAAGTCAGCACAACATGATACTGTATGTGTTCATTGCACACATTAAACCTGCAGTATGTCATCACAATATCAGAAATAAAGTTGTAGCCCAGTTGAGAAATTGCAATTTTTCATTCATTGCCTTAAATACTGTGATCTATTGGATTCAGCTTTAATGATTCATTTCAAATTGCTCAATAAAGTTCATGAGTGATCATTTTAAATCTACAGAATATTGAAAGCGTGAACAGTTTCTTAATGTCGAAGTTAGAATATATAGATAAAATCCCCAAAACATAAGGAGTAATCTAACTCACTAGTATCATGTTAATATTTATTGGGACAAAAACCTGCATTACTTCGTCAATGTGTTCTGTGTCGGGCTGAAACTAACAATTCATTATAGATCACTATTATTATTGCCTTGATTCGTTGTTTAATCTGTAACATGTCAGCTTAATTTGATTTATGCAAATTCACAAAGCTGATTTAATTTTTTCAGGCATTTTTGTCTGAAAAAAGATTTAATGATGAATCAATTATCAAATTCCTGCAGATGACTTTGCTGATAAAATCTAATGTTTGCATAGGTGTAGTCTAATAAAATATGCTAAGACAAAGTTAATTTTGTCATAAAGTTATTAAAGGAATACTTTAAGTGATGTTGTGCATGAATAAAATAGAAGATGAGCATGAAAGTTCTATCATTGATATTACAATTGTTATCTTATCTCATCTTAAAAAAAGTAGCTTGCCGAACAAACAAAAACAAAAAGATTAATTGAAATAATGCTAAAGTTCCTGCAAAAAATACATTACTTCCATTAAAATGATTTCATGGTGATTTATACGCAGCCTTTCCCCCCACATGCCAAACGAATGCACTGCATCCTTTCACTTTGTCCTCCAGGGGCTAAAGTGCTCGTGCGCTGCTTGAGGCTGTTAAAGCCGTACACAAAGAAGGGCGTCACCGACGATGACGACGAGGACGACGAGGACGAAGATTACGACAACAGAGCTCTCTCCTCGGAGGGGCGCACCATGGAGACCGACATCCTGTCACAGGCCTACCAACTTGGTAGGTTTGATTCCTGCGGTTTCCGTTTGACGTGGCGGTCGCGTGTCTGAATAAACTCTCAAGTCGCTTTTAAATCATGACGGCAGTTTCTTGTTTATTAGGTTCCGACTTTGTAGCGTTTGTAGCGAAGGCCTCACAATGAGGCTGCAGGAGGTTAAATGCACACACAGAGATTTGTTATATTTTTCTTCCACCTTCTTACAAGCAGTGTAATAAATGTCCCACTTCAATCTGTTATGCACATAATAATGTGAATAATGCACAAGGACTTTCGGTGTCGAGGGACATTTTCAAGCTTTACACACCACATGAGCAAATAGGAATTTAAATACTAACTTGAAGTCCATTCGATGCTCTATTTTTCTTTTTATAAAGCAGGCAGCCAAATGATCTAATAAACAAGGATACTGATGAGAAAATGTATTCACTTGTGAGAAGCGACGTCAACAGGAAAAAATAACATTTAAAAATCCATCAGTGATGAAACCCGTGGGACACATTATTCTTCTTTCTTGATCTCATTACTTTCTTCAGCACAGATTCAGTTCCCTCTTTGAACCAGATGTCAAATGTTGTGCAGACAGCATTGTAGCTTTTTCTATAAGTCTGAGCTGTAACAGATATCTATGTGTGAATGGCAAAAAAAAGAAGCTTGAATAAAGCATATTAGTGCGACAATAATAAGGTTTCTGTTCTCCCCAGCACTTTACCCTCAAATCTATTGTTTCTATTCAGATCCGAGGTTCAAGAGGACGGAGATGATGCAAAACAAAGACACGCCATTGTCCGAGAAATTATTAATTGCGCTGTAATTCTCTAAACAGAAGTTTCTTCGTTTTTGTTGTTGTGCTGCAGTGTTATCCTGCGGCACAAAGGGAATCACCCAGCGTGATGTCGGGACAAGGATGCGTGTCGGTAAGCTGGAATGTCGTATGATCTGCCGACGGCTGGAGAGGGATGGAGTGATTAAGGTAAGGTTTTTTGTAGGTATTACTTCTTCCGTTCAAAAACTCCTTCAAAATCCAGTGAAGTTCAAACTAAATCTGTAAGAATAGTTAATGTGCAGTTTGAGATATTGGAAAAATATCTTCCATAATAGGAAGTTAGCCTTTGAATGCAATCATGTTGGCAGCGGACTCTCAATTGTCGGATGTGTTTGGGCTTCCCGCCCATGTGAAACGCTGTGATGAACACCAGATATGATCGAATCAATGAAAGATTGTTTGGCACGTAGATCTGTTTGTTTGAGTGGAAAATGGTGTTTGTTTTCTTTTGTCCCTCGTTTTCATGGCGGGTTTTTGGCCACAGACATGCAGCAGTAACATTGTAGTCTGAGACGAGGCTGCTGATCCTAACCTGCTGCTTACACCGAGTGACCTGCAGCGCTGTTATACTGCCTTCTTTTTTACATTTGGCATGGGAGAAACCTTGATATCCTGACACTTAGTGCGCCTAACGTTACATGTGCAGCAAGCATTTTGTCCAAATGTCAGTTTTTTTGGGCTCACCATATTTCTGTAAGTTACGCTAAAGCATTTTGACACCTTTTGCAATTTGTGTTATAGTGGAATGTGAAAATGTATGTGGAATTATGTTTGCAAGCTTGTTACAGTGCAGGCATTTTGTTAGCGTTTCAGCCCTGGGTTGCATATTGTGGTGCCGATCGCTTTCCCCTCCGGTGTTTTTATTATGGAAGCCCATTTCTGCCAGTCAAAGAAAAACAATGAGATAAAAAGTCATAGAAAGTCATAATTATGAAATAGAAAGTTGAAATTATGAGATAGTAAGTGGCGCTGGCTTTTTTTTCTTCTTTCTTTCCTGTTATCTGGTTAAAAAAAAATGGATTTTGATACCTTTGCAAGACTTTCCATCTCATAATTTTAACTTTCTGTCTCATAATTTTGACTTTTTTATCTCAGTAATAAAAGTTTATCTTTTTTCCACAGTATAAATTGCCCTTTTTTGCTATTAACATGGTAAACGTCAGCATGTTAGCATCATCATTGTGATCACATAACCATATCGTTAGCATTCAGCCTCACGCAGCGGCTAGATAATTATTTTGAATTTTAGCCACACTTGGATTGTATTATGAGTATTATATGAGTTTTTCTCCTTCATAGATGAGGTGGACAACATATAGGAAACACTCCTCATTAAAATGTTGTTCAGTACAATAGTTTATACAGAAAATGAGCATTTTAAGTCATGTTGTATTAATTCAGGGCTATTCCGTTCCATATGTTACATTGTGAAGTTGTTTTCATTTTTCTGGTCACTCATTTTAAATGTCTATGTGATGTCTTTCACCCCGCAGGGATTCATGGTAGATATGGGTCGTCAGAGGACTACAAGATTCATCAGCCACAAGTGTGTATCCATAACCAAGTGTTGATTTTTCTAAATTCTAATATTTAACACACGCACATGGTGTCAAATACTGTTGTTCCGCTCACTCCTCTTGACAGGTGTGTCAGTGTGAGCAATCAACTCCAAATGGTCGCGAAGGAGCAGGAACGGAAGAAGCTTCTTTACTCTGCTGCGCCGACAGAGAGAGCGGACGCCGACCCGCCGGCCCCTAAAACGCCGTCCACCTCTAAGTCGACGCCGAAAGAGAAAACCAAACCCCAATCGGCAAAGAAGATTAAGAAAGCGGGCGGAGGAGGAAAGGAGGACGCGAAGGAAGCCAAGCCGACGCGTGGAGACGGAGAAGCGGGAGCGGCGGGCGAAGGCTTGGATGGAGAGGCAGGTGAAGCAGGAAGAAAACCGGGAGCTGAAGAAAAGACGGCAGGAGGGAAAAGCGGTGTGAAAGCTAACCCGACACGACCGGAGATCCCCGTCGCACAAACCACGCCGGCTGAATGTGAGTACTCCTCAAAGCTGTCACAGCGGATAAACGGACAAACCAAAGTCTTTGTTTCTCTTCATCCCACTTCTTTATTCTTCTGTCATCACTCGGGTGAAACTCCAGCCAGCAGCGAATGCGAGACCAGTACGAGATCTGACTCGGCGTCCAGTCCCAGAGCGGGTGAGCTGCAGAAATACACTGCAGCAACAGGCAAACCTTGATTATGTTTTCTGTCTCGCTGTCACACAGTAATGAACAATGCTGAGGAAAATGAGCAAATCCTAAACTTGCAGTAACAATTTAATTTGACACACGATGCATTAATTGCAATTTTCTACTCAGATTATGTTTTTATTCTTTTTATTTATTCTTTTTTTTTTTTTTATCTCACATGCCGATTCCAATTTTCTTTCTTTCTGAGAACTATAATTGACAACATACACAAATGTTTTCTGCAGCTTTTCTCAATAGTATGTTCATAATAAAACACTGTCTATTAAATGTAAACGATCTCTTCTATCAGAACAAGCTGGAGCTAAGGAGGGAGAATCCAACTCAAGTCCTGCCAGTCCTCCCTTACCTGAGAGGGAGGACTTGAATGCAGCCGATAACCCAACGGAAAACGACATTGAGGTCGTCAAAGATATTTGCAAACTGCGGGTCAGTGTTTTTCTCACTTTTTCTTTTCCTCACTGTTTGGTTCCAGCAGTTTGACTATCTGTCTATCTGTCTAACTGTCTAACTGTCTATCTGTCCAACTGTCTATCTGTCTATCTGTCTATCTGTCTAACTGTCTAACTAACTGTCTAACTAACTAACCGTTCGATCCTCTCCCTTCAGGCTCGTGTAAAATCCAAGCGGTCGATGGCGAGGTCTCATGAGACGTACCACCTGTTGAAGAGGAGGAACGTGATCATCGAGGCGGTCCGCAACTTCAGAATCATCGAGGGTCTTTTCCAGTCAGTTGGTCTTTAAAAGCTATCTTTTAAACCGAGAGTTTGGATTGTATGAGGTACTTATCTCCAGTAGATTTACAGTTTGGAGAAACAGACAGGAGTACTAGCAAAACATATAATTCAATACCCTTAAAAAATAAATCATAACAGTTTAGGTATAAACTACACTTAGAGTACGTTTATCTTGACTTCAGACAGCACTTTCATTGGGTAACTGAAGCTGTTATCTGTGCTTTCTTCAAATTCACAAAACTTCTTTGACAAAAACTGTAATTTTACCTCGCAGAACATGGGGGTTGCTGGCCTACCCCCGCCTCGATCGGTCGATTGTTTGTATTATTGAGTGACTTTGTTGTTTTTGAAGGGTTACTTTGGAGTCACCAAATACACAAACAAACTAACCCATCCAGGCAGCGGTAGACCGGTCACTTCTGTACTCTGTGAGGTGAAAGTACAGTTTTTTTTTTTTGTTATGTAGTCTGGTGGCTTTGACACAGCTGCACATTGATTTGCTTCCGTGCTGCTACTCCCGTCTCTCTGAAGTACCTCATACAACCCCACTCCAATACATTTGAAGAATCCCTTAATTAATTCATTTCAAAGCATTTCATTGCACAGTAAAGAGGGAAGAAAACATGTCAACATGCTGTCTTTCTCCAGGCTGCAGAAGATAATCAACGAGGATGAGAAGGATGATGGAATCAACTCAAAGTGTTGTCGCAAGACTATTTTACGTCTCGTAGACAGTCTGTCGAGAGAAGGCTTACTTAAGGTGTACAAGACCACCATCATACAGGATGGGATCACCAAGAAGGTAAAAGCACACATCACACCTTGTTGGTTAGATATATTTTTAAGCTTGTTGTCCGTTGGCAAAACTTGGGTTATAATGTTGTGATTTATATAGAAAAATTATGTTTCAAACTTTAAGTATGTCTTTTAAATTTTTTTTATTGAGAAATATGTTAAAGGAATCAATAAATAAGTCTTTAACAGAATGATTAAGGAATTTACTCTGACTTCTTCTTGCTAGTGATAAGGTTACCGCACTGTAAACGAAGAAGTTTATCAACTTTATCCACTTTAATATTACTGTTGAGTACAAAGTGATGCATGCTATACAAGCAATAAATCACTGCAGGAAAACTGTTATAGTGAGACTAAAGTTATGCATGTTACTTATGTAAGTTTATTGTACAAAAAGCTAAAAAGGGGATTAAAAGAAGATGTATTTCTATTGTAGGAGTTCAATTATGGAACAACGCTAAAATGGATGTAAGAACTGTCAACTCATTTTTGGTTTTCAAAAGGATTATTTATAAAACTTTTTTTGAGGGTTACAAGTGTGACTGAAATGTATGTATATGGAAAGATGTATGTGTATATTTATTTATTCAAATCTGATTTAATTGTTAATAATAATTTAGGATAGGAATATATATATATATATTATAAGCATTTTTTGCTTCTACCTATACCTTTTCAGTCTTTCTGTTTTGTATATTATATAGAATATTGTAATGATTGACTGAATAAAACACACAAACAAAAAAAACAAATAATTCAATGTATTGTAAATAGTAACTCTTTAATCGGTGCACGATACAGTGATGGAACAACCTCCACTAATTCACTCACGTATTCACTATTTATTAAGCCGACAAATCATAAAAAATGCAGCACAATTGGTACTAAAAATAACTTTTGTTCCCACTTCCACCTCCTCTCTCTGTCTGATGTGCTTCCTCTTGCAGGTTGAGATGGTCGTTCATCCGTCCATTCAGCCCAACGATGAGATAGTGAGCCGAGTTATTGAACAGGCCCGCTTCAAAATCTCCAGCTCTTACTCGGCTGTACGGTGAGCACAAACCAAATGCCCTCAAATACGTCGGGGAGGGATGTCTGATTTCCGCTGCTCTCCCACTGTGTGATTTACATTTTCTCAATCCTGTCTCATGACCAAGCCTCTTGTCACTTTGGTCTTCCCGCTTTGTCCCCCAGGCTGCAGCACGCTGAAGAGAAAGCCAGAGAACAAGCCAAAGGGTCTGAGGGTGGGAGCGGCGGCCCGTCTAAGGAGCCAAACGCGGAGAAGAAGACAAAACTTGAAGATTTCAGGCCCACAACAGGTTCTGTGTCTCGGCATATTACAAGAGATTCAAGATTCAAGATATATTTATTGTCATATGCACAGATAACAGACAATTACGCCGTACAGTGAAAAGCTTATTTTGCTAGGTCCTTCTTACACACATAATTACAATAAACTTAAGGTAAAAAAAAAAAAAGAGAATTAGAATTAAGAATACAAAAAAACATTGCTATAAATGCTAATACTATAAGAAAATACATAAAGGCACAAAAATATGACAACAGTATTGAATTCAGGGGCCAGTTAAAACTTTTGATTTTACATTCACAGTTGGAAAGATGCTTTTCGATCCCACTTTGCTGCTCTAGTCGTCTTAATAAAAAAAATACATTAACAGGAAAGAGGTGGAGGAGAAATGCCTTCCCTGTATATTTCAGTTTCCCACTGAATCTGTGTCAACTATTATTTTTTTTGTTTCTCTGCATTTATAGTTCGGGGGTTGGGGAAGACATTTGGCTTCCAGCCTAAGATGCATCGTCTGCGTCTTGTCCATAACTTCCTCTGGTACCTGATTTACGGGCACCCGGGCATACGCGACTCCGCTGACTCCACCACTCAAACGGGCTCTGATCCTGATGCCAAACACCCGAAAGAGTCCGCGAACAACAACAACAACAACAGAGCAACGCGGCTGTCTGATTTGCCTCAGTTGGATGTGACGTCATCATCAGGTGAGGAAGACGAGGGCGTGAAGGATAAGGATCATGTGGATAAGATTTGCTCCTTCACCGATGACTTTTTCTTTCTTTTTTCTTCTTCTTCATATTACCACCTTGAAAATATAATATAATATTCTCTGATAGTGTATTCCGATGAAGAGTCCTGGAAGAAATTCATGCCTCCTGTCCGAGTGCACACGGACTTCGGCAGCGGCTGGGCGAGGGTCGGCGACCTGCTCCTCTGCCTTCCTCTCTCCATCTTCATCCAGGTCATACAGATCAATTATGAGGTAAGAAATCTGGCTTTATTTTACTTTCATTTTATTTTTTAAAGGCTGTTATTAGAGGTCGACGGATAGTGGATCTTTTTACAGTAACTATAGTTTGGAGCAGGAACAAGACGATTCGTCTGCTGATCAAAGTAATTAATCAAATCGCAATTCATGAAGTGAAAGTGAATTCATTCATCATCTGTCTACATTTATATAAATAAATAATAAACCAGTGTTGAATTTATTCATTCGTAAAAAGAATATCCTGAAATTTGATTGATTACGTCGTAAAATTGTTTTAATTTATTTACAATTGGCAAATATAATGTGCTCTTCTGTGGCTTACAACTTATCAGAAAATGGGTCAGATGTGACATGAATACCACTTGCCTTGGAAAATCAGCTGTTCGCCTGGACCGTAACGGGTTAGCCCACATTCTTTTAGGTTAATTCTGTAAATTCTTTGTTGAATGTCTTTTGAAGAGAGGTGTGGACTCAACTGGGTGATCGTTTTCGATCATAAAGTTTATGTTGTTGCTGAATCGTATTGATTTATACTCGGAGGTGATTCTAATATTTAGTCTACCCGTGATATAAGTAACAGCTGGACCTGATGAACTAAATGTACAGCTTGCGGCACATGAAGAGAGACACACACAGTCCATAAAAACCCGTTCGCTGACTTGTGTCCACAGGTGGACGGACTGCAGGAATACCTGAACGACCCCGTGAAGCAACACCATCTCATTAGCGCGCTGCCCGCCAGAATGAAAAGACAGCTGCTTTACAAACGGTGACTCTCTTTCTCTCTCCTGATTTCTCGACGAAGCGTCGTAAACTGTTCATCCTAAATGGAGAACGTGTCTGTTTCCTCTGTCAGGAGGTACATCTTCTCATTTCATGAGAACCTGCAGAAGTTAGTCTACATGGGTCTGCTGCAGTTTGGGCCTGTGGTGAAGTTCAAGGAGAAAGACCAGGTACACGGAAACGAGGCTATGATGCAAAAAACACCGCACAGAAAGAACAGATGTTTGGTTTCAAGTATTCAAGGATTCAGAACATGCACATCTTAACTTTTAGTTTTAAAAGTAGTTTAGGCATTTGCATTTTTTTTCCTCATTTTACTTTACTACTCTAAAATGTCAAACAATACAAAAATGTATAATTTTACACCAGATGTTCGTCCAACTATTTCTTTTATTATTTGTTTTCAAGTAATTTAACAGTAGCGTAAGTAATTGATTGCAATCCAGTTCACACATTTTAATGCACATTTTGAAGTAATAACAGAAAGAACAGAAAAATTTGATGAATCTTCCTCAATTGCCAAAAAATGTACGCTCGCTTTAGGTGGATTTTTTAACATTAAACACATGAGTGATCTGCTGTTTCTGCAATTAATGTCTTTATGGATACATATTTTTTATATTCTCTTTGTTTCCAGACAACATCAAATATGGCCAGTATGAGCTGACATGAAAGAACAATTAAAACTTATCTCAACCATTTGATGGAAACGCACCTAATTCACATTTCTATTTTTTTGCGACATATTAAAAGTTGGTTTAAAATGAGCTTAACTAAATGTTCAGCCTCACATGCGTAAGTTTTCTCTGTTGCGTAATAATTTCCCTGTTAGAACAATTAACTGTGCTTACAAGTGACTCAAAATGATAGTCTTTTATTTATTTTCCAGAGTCAGCTCCTTTTTATCCTCGGAGAAATGTCCTGATATTTTAATCATTTTAAAGTTCACCACAGACACCGCTATCAGTGTCTGTTGCTTTAGATACGAATGAAATGGGAATATTTATTGCATGTGTTATAAATAAAGCATAATTCTAACAACAAGAAGTAGAGGTCAAAATAAAGTAAACTCTCTTTTCATGTGTGTCATATTTCTTTCTCCACATCTGCTCTGGTCCAGGTGTTTGTGTACCTGATGCGCAATGCCTCCATCGTGGACACCACCAGCGCCGAGCCTCACTACTGGCTGGTCACCGAGTCGCCTGACAAACCGTTTGAGAAGCGCCGCTACACATTCAACACCGCCGAAGATGTAGAAAACTACTGGTTTGATCTGATGTGTGTCTGCCTCAATACAGCGCTGGGTACATGCACACACTCGCAGCCGACTCACTCACAGCACTGGCAACCGTATGGAAAAAAAGTATAACATAAAATATCTCTGTCTCTCTTTTTTTTTTATTTTATTTTTTAGGGGTAATCCGCAGTAAGAGGAACACCACAGATGAAGAAACGGCTCCTTCCTTTGTGCATGAACGCAACGTGTTTGTGGGATTGGCATACCTGCTCAAGTAAGTGGAGTCTCTGGAAAACAAAGCAGTTTTATTTGTATCGCAGCTTATACCAACAAGGCAATTCAATTATACAGTACAATACACATTACTTTGCAGTGCAAGGTATGAAAGGATAGTCCCATGTTTGACTTCATTCAATGCGGTGTCAAACAGAAACGTTTTAAGTCCTGAGAGTTGGAGCAGTTTTCTGGGTGTTTGTTCCAGGTATGTTGTGCTTAACAACTCGATGCTGCATCTCCATGTCTAGGTCCGACTCTGGGGAAAGTCATCCGACAAGTCCCAGGCGATCTGAGAGGTTCATAACGGAGAAGCAGAAATGTATTTTGTTCCTAAACCGTTCAGTTCTTTAGATTTAGATTAAACTTGTTATTGCAACAAAATGGAGTTAAACGTTGAACCAGAAGTGCAGCAAGCAGGGGAGTGCAGAGTAATGTACGGTGTGTGTGTGTGTGTGTGTGTGTGTGTGTGTGTGTGTGTGTGTGTGTGTGTGTGTGTGTGTGTGTGTGTGTGTGTGTGTATGTGTGTGTGTGTGTGTGTATAATGACTATTGAGTGTAAAATAAAACAGTAAGGGGAAGATATAAATACACCAGATCTATGCTGTATTAACAGTGTACAATAACGGCTGAGTCACCAGGATGTGTAGCCACTAGCAGTCCACTCAGCTGTGTGTGTACTGGTGGTTTTGTTAGCTGTTAGCTAGCTGATTGCCAAACACGCCAACTTATTCTAATGATACATTTGTGTCTCGACGAAGTTGTAGCCGTTCATGAAAAGAGTCACAAAGTCACTGCGAGATGTAGAATCGTAAACAACACAAATACATTTAAACTCAATCTTTCTCGTGTTTTATAAGAGGATCCCATCAAAGAAGCTGACATTTAAACTGTAAACGTCAAAACAAAAAAGAAACGGTGTAAATCCATGTGTAAATGTGTCTGTACTCGCACACACACACAGAGGCTGTCGTGAAGTGTCCGAAGACGGGTCGATACCAGGAGACGGGAAAGGAGCCGGAGGTCTGCACTCTGAGTTCTTCGCGCATCTTAAACGCAACTGGCTGTGGACCAATCACCTTCTCGCTGTCAAAACGGTATGCAACAGTGTGCATGTGCATGAAGTGCAGAGTCGGAGACTCCAGAATAATGAACGTGGCCCTTATGTTTGTGCACATTTATCTTTTTTTTTTTTTTTAGACCCCGAGTGGTTTGGAAGCGCAGGAGAATAAAATCCGACTGAAGAGCCTGTTGACTAGAAATGCTCTCAGGATTGCTTTTAAAGCTGGTGAGTTACTGCCTGGAACAAAACAAATATCTTTCTTTTTTTTTAAATGTCCTGTTTTCACAGCCCCGTGTTACAAGTTGACGTCTTGCTTTAAGTCGGCATTAATAACGATAACGGGTGCAAGGATATGAGTATTATTTATGATTCTCGCCCCACGTTTAGACCGCAAACGCATCGACGCAGATGTCTGCACCGACTTTTATTATTTTTAATATGCATTTGTTGACACAAATACACACACAAACACAAGCTTGATGCCCAATAAAACAGTGCTACTTCACTACACTTTACTTTTTGCCTGCGACTTTGCTGCTCGACGTTTTGAAACAGCTCGGACCAGATGGAAAACGTTCCTGTCCCAGTTCTCTTGCTCATCGATGAATAACCTTTTTAATGCGTCTGTGTGTTTATAGGAGGAACGACTACACCTCGTTACGTGACTGCCAAGAGGCCACTGATCACAGAAATTGTGGAGGTATGAGTATATTGTATTATTATCTTTACATAAATCTAGTTGCCATTGTATTAGGTACACCTATCTAAAAAAGATGAAAAGAACTGTCCTGTAAAAGATCCTTCATGAAGGTTATAAATGTTCCGTTATTGTTTAAACTGTTTTCGAGGTGTTGATTCAACTATCTCATCATTTTGGTTGTTGAAACCTCATTGGTATGAATGGGATGGACAGAATAATAGAAATAGGCGTCTGAAAATAGATTGATGCACTTGACTGATTCATACATTTAGTTCAGACTCGGGTCTTTGTGAAGTCTCGTTTAGCATTTCAGAGCTGAGAGCAAAGAGTTGAGGCTCTCATCAAATACCAACTGTTCTCGTGTGTTTTATAACCAGCTGGATATTGAGCCTGCTTCCAGAAACCAGGAGGTGGTCGGAGGAAAGAGACAGAAGAGGAAGAGAATCAGAAAGGAGGTTGTCAAGGCCCCACGCAAGAAGAAGAAGGGTACAACAACACAAGCTTTAAAAACGGACTGAAGACGGACAGCTTACAGATGTGTGCCGGTCTGATTTGTGTTTTGTGTTTTTTTAATTTTTAATTTATAGAGCCCAAGAAACGCACCCCTGCCCACGACGAGGCGGACCACCGAGCTTTAAAATTGATGACCAGACAGAGAGTGTACTGGTCCGTTCAGGAGGACTCGCTGATGATGCTCTGCAGCGTGGCCACACACCTGCTCAACAGCAAAGTACGCACACACAAATACGTGAAGTAGGGTTCGCTTGAATTGGTGGTTCCCAACCTTTTCGCCTTGAGAACTTTCTTTCTTCAAACTAAATGATTCCTTCTTGTAACGGCCTTTTTATTCATTGGATAGGCCTTTTGTTTACTGTTAATGGGCAGTTAGACCACAGGGTGACGTTTTTGACTCTTTATTTTATTGGAATAATTTTTAGAAGTAGCTATCCTGTAGTTTAAAAATGGCAAAAGCAAACATTATTTCCCTGCTTCCTGTCCTCCAAGATGTATCTGAGGTGTCACAAGATGGTTAAATCGATTTAAAAAGAAAAACTGATATTTGCTGCACAAAATTAGGTTTGATTTCTCTCCGTTTTCCTCATTTTGGCTTCTTTTTTTATATTGGATATTTTTTTTTAATCTCTTCTGGCCCCTGAAAATCCAGCAATAAGAGATTAGTTCTAGCCACTGATCTGCTTTAAGGGGGAACAAGTCAGATCAGTTGGGAACGGCTGATCAAAACATAGCCTTGTTGTTCTGCAAAAACATTTACAGTATGTCCAAAGCAAGTTTTGTAACAATTCAGCTGATCTTTTTTTTTTCTTTTCTTTTTTTGTAGCTTAAAATGTTAAAAAAACAAACATATTTTCATCGTGATCTCTACTTAATCTGCAGCTTCCCAGAAAGTATTTAAAGAATTCTGACATGAACAGTTAAATCATTATAGATATTTTGAGCGTACAAAAAAAATTGCCTAACTTTTTTATTTATTTAACCAACCAGTTAAAAGTCCTGATCGGTTGTTTGTCCTTTTCAACGTGTTGTTAATGTGTTGCAGTTGAAGAGGCCGTACGTTCCTTACTGTGTGGTGAGGGACCTGCTCCAAGCAGAGTTTGAGATATCGATGGATAAAACATCCGTCGCTGTCGGGCGTCGCACCCGATACATCCTCAAAAACCCTCAGACGCTTCTGAACTACAGGTCGGTACTAACGCTGAAATCACACGCTTATTAAACATGAACCTGCAGTTTGATTCATCAGCTGTGCGTTGCAGGATCTGTCTGGCCGAGGTGTACCAGGACAAACCTCTGATGAAACTGCTGGAGTCGCAGAAACCTGCTGATCCAGAAAATCCAGATGTGCGTTGTTTTTGTGCTTGATATTGTCTAATATTGTTAGTTTTTTGTGTTCCTGAAAGCTTGAAGTTAATTTAGTGTTATTCCTTATGTCATATTTCTGCCTGTGTTGTTTCAGGATTGCGGTAAATCGTTCTTGGAGTACACCAAGCTGCTCAGACAGAAGTTCAGCGCTGTTCTTCTGAGCACTCGGAATGTGGTCGTGCCTGACACAAAGCAGCAGCTCTTCTCACAGTAAGAGGAGGAAGAGGAGGAAGAGGAGGAAGAGGAGGAGGAGGTTTGATGGCCGGAACAAGAAGCTGAGTGCAGGATGTAATACCACGCTCTATCTGTGTGTTACAGGTTTAAGGTTTCGGCAATAGAGAGTAGCAAGCAGGTGTCATGGAAAGACACGATCAACTGGTGAGGATTCAGTTAGATTTTCTTCTACTTAATACATTTTAATTGTTGTGGTTGTAGCTGAATGTTTTTTTTGTGTCCATTGCAGCTCGGATGACATTCATGCCATAGTGTTGCATAACTTGATCCAGAGCACTCTGGCCATGACCAACTGTCAGATGAAGTCTTCCAGGTCCTTTCAGGTACGGCCATCTTTAATTTACTTCCTCTTGTTCATTAACGGTGCGGTTAGCGCGGATTTTAATCCACCATATCTTCTTTTTTTTAAATAGCAAACAGTTGATTGCTGCTCTGAATTTTATGTTTAGCACACAAATACACTGAGGAGCACATTTCATGAGCGCAGCACTACAAAGGGCTTCACATAGAAATCCAGACTTAAGAAGTGTGAAATCAACATTAAATAAGAAATTACACAAAATCTACACAGATGGGTCTTGAGCTGCTTTTTAAAGTTATTTTATCTTTTCTTCAGACACTCTTGGATACCAAACACACGCAAGCCTCTGTTTTAACCGCCTGTCCTCTTCCTCAGACCTTCCACATGTACAGTCGGTATAACCAGGAGCTGCTGTGCCAAGTGTTCATACAATGCAGGAAGATGGGTCTCGTCAACCGCCGGCGTATCAATCAGCCGTTTGGGCCGAAGAAGAACCGAGCGCTGCCCATCCTGCCCATGTCCTACCAGCTGTCCCAGTCCTACTACAGGTACACGGCCGCCCGAGGGAAGGTTACTGGGAATACTGGGATTACGTGTACTCGTAGACATCATCTCTTTTACAAAACATACCTGGCCCACATGTTTCATTGTCGCTTGCAAAAGGCTGCTGTGCCAATATTTATTTTACGTGTTTTGATATATTTGTAACTAAGGGATTTAGAAAAGTCCGAGAGCTCTTCTAGGAACCCGGGATCCTTTTTACATTTTTTTTAAATTATTCCTCAACATTTCAGCGACTGACTAGGCCCTACTCACAGTTTTGGTTTTCTGAGCTTTACTGTTACTACAAACCCAATTATGGAGGATGGAAATTGCCTAAATAAATAAATATTTCATTAAATGTTCCAAAATGATATAAAAAATATAGGTAGCCATTATTTGATTGAAAAAATGCAACATTCGGTTTTAATTAGCGTCTTTTTTTTTCTATTAATTCCCCCACTTTCATATTTAATTCCCCCACTTTTTTTCAATTTGAAGTATTTTACTATTTAGAATTCATTTAAAACTTATTTTAATTATTTTTTTTATATATATTTTTTTCTTTTTTCTTTTTGTCATATAAAATAAATGACATTGCTGTTCTTAAGAAGTCATTCCTGAGTTTAGTTTTTGGTGAATCTTTGGTGAAAAGGCCATCTTACATCTAAAGTCTTAATATTGAAATCGTGGCCTCGCTATCTTCCTGTTTGATTGCAAAGCTCATTGACCCCGCCTCTCCCTTTCCCTCCTGACAGGTGTTTCTCGTGGCGCTTCCCTCACCTGCTGTGCACCGATGCCTTCCGCTTCTTGAGGAGTCTAATCAACAACGGGACGGCTGACGGGAGACCCGTGGTTGAGTTCTACCACGAGACCGAGAAAAGGTCAGAGAGCGGCGAGGAGGTGATGGAGAAGAAGAAAAAACAAGGCAAAAAGAAGGAAGACGAAGGAAGAGCAGTGAGTGAAGCGGAGCTACAACCGGAAGCAGCAAGCGGCGACGCCACAAAGGAGGGACCCAACGACCAAAGTAACACGGAAGGAGAGGAGAAGTTGACGGAGGTGAGCGACGGGAAAGCCGACGAGACGAGCGAAGCGGATGAACGGAGAAACCCAGGAGATGGCCTCGCATCGGGTTCTGGTGAAGACCGACCCAGCGGAGAGCAGACGGACAACCTTCTGCCCAAAGAAGAGCCGCTCGGGGCTCCGGATGTGTCGGACATGATGCGGTTCTGCATGGACTCTCCGGGTGGAGCCTGCGTGGTGTCTCTCAGCCTGATGTCTCTGGGGCTGCTGAGCGTCTCCATGTCCATACCCAAACAGATGGTGGTGGTGGACAGCAACCTGGTGGACAACGATGTCGTCAAGAGGTGAGTCACTGCACGGTCCAGAGGGACGGGAACACTGGAGAGAAGTCGCTCTGAGCACCACAAATGACAACCTGAGACACGTTGGGACTCTCTTCTCCTTCACATCCGCACACCGGACAACGTTACATAAGTTAAAACTGCTTTTAATCTTTTTAAACTAGTTTGCTCACTTAAATAGCAACAACTGCATCTTATTTTACACGTTTTAACCGTTTTTTTGTATGTTTAATTATTGTTTTCATTATTTTTTTATGACTGTTCCTATATGATGGAAGGTGAAGTTTGTGTGCCATGAACGGTTTCATGAAATAAAATTTATTATTATTGTTAATTTGCGGCAGGCTTATTAAATGTCTCCTGCAGTGTTGATTTACGAGCTAATGGAAAGTTTGTTAACTGTTGCAGGTATAATAATGTTGAGGTAAACATTTGTTTTTCAGTATGGCGGCTCTGGAAGAAGAGGACGACGATGACGAGGATGGGGAGGAGTGTGAAGGGAGGAAAAAATTAGAAGTGAAGGCACATCAAGCGTCTCACACCAACTACCTGATGATGCGCGGATACTGCTCTCCTGGCATCGGTAGAGTTTGAATTTGTCTTTGTTTAATTTTTGTATGCATATGTGAAATAAGCAAGAATTACTTTTTGTGAAAATATACGAATGTTTAGTTTCTTCTTTTTTTTTCTCACAAGGATCGTAGCTTATATATATATATATATATATATATATATATATATATATATATATATATATATATATATATATATATATATATATCGCTTATATATATATATATATATATATATATATATATATATATATATATATATATATATATATATATATATATATATATATATATAAAAAAAAAAAAAGGTTAAACAATAATTCAATTAAATAGTCCCTGTTGCTATAGTTCATTTAATGATCACAATCACTCAATACACTTTACGTTCATAAAAAAAGACAATAGAAAATGTGTTAAAACAAGCTTTAAAAGTTAATCGAAAGAAACAAAACCCAAAATATCAAAACGCAAATTTGACTTGGTAATCATATGAATATGGGTCTCTGATCGGCTTTGACTGTTTGTCATTTAAGTAGGAAATTATTAGGTCAATTTAAAATGCAAAAAATTGCATGTTAAGTTTATTTATAATTCATTTAGGCTACTAGGTAGAGACAACATGCTGATTTTTACCAATGAATTGACCAAGATGTTCTTTGTTTGATTAAAGCCCAAAATATTTTTTTTAATTCTTTTTTTAAACAATGTATTTATTGATTTTCAGTCTGCAAGTCACATCAAATTGAATATCAACAAAACAATACGCAGCAGACATTTTCACCCTGTTCCCCCCCCATAATAATAAAGTAACTAAATAATAGTTAAATTAAATTAAAAACAGATAATAAAAGGAAAAGAAATATAAACATAAACATGAAAATATACTTTACAAACTGAATAATGGGTGTTTTTTGTTGTTGCTTTTCCTACTAGTCAATGTACATAATCAGACAGTTGTCCTACTCCCCCTGAGCCTGTTCTTGCTGAAGCAAGTCACCAACATTAGTATTATGCCTTAAGAAATATCTAAAAGGTCCCCAGATATTATCAAATACATTTTGTTTACGTCTAACAATATACATCATCTTTTCCATTGACATGTTTGAGGCCATTTCTTTAACCCACATACCAATTCTTGGGCCATCAACACTTCTCCAATTAAGGGCAATTATACGTTTAGCTTGTAATATGCACATATCAATGAATCTGAACTCTTTGCTTTGTAGAAGTGGTATGATAGGATATACACCAAGAATAAAAAGCTTGGGGGTCAATGGTAATTTCTTTGATAAAATTTGATCAATCATATTAACAACATCTTGCCAGAAGGTTTTCACTTTCCCACATTCCCATATACAGTGGAAGAGTGTCCCCCTTGCCTCATCACACTTAATACAGGTATCAGGAATATTATCATTAAATTTATGCAATTTCACAGGAGTTATGATAATTGATTGGTTGAGCAAAAATGCCAAACAATCTTTTTTTTATTTTTCGCTCCTTAAATGTGAAGATTGTCTGTTTCGTATCATAAATTATGGACTGTTGCTTGGATGATTAATTAAAAGAAAATTAAAGATAGATTAGTCGGTAAAGACAAATAATAGTTATAAAATTGAGTTTGTTTTGTTTTCAGTACAAATCCGTAACCTCAACACCAATGACAACATCGTGGTGGAGTCCTGTATTATGAGGTTGCAGCTGCGCAACATACCTGCTCACCACCTGTTCAGTACGGAGAGTAAGTATCAACGCATGTCACGCGCCTACAAACACGTTTCACCTGCAGAACATAATTATTCACTTACTTTTTTTGTCTTGTCATTTTTTTTTTTAGGCTCCACCCCGCTGGACTTGACTAAATGCGGCCCATCCCTGCTGCCCTCCGTCCTCACCGACTTCGCCTGTTCCTCCTCCTCGCCCTCTCCGAACGGTGCGCAGGAGTGCGACGACCGTTTGACTCGGCAGAGAGGATACACCCCTCTGGACCTCGAAGCGTGCGCTCAGCTCAGGAGGAGCTTAGATGCAGCCGGAGAGAAGGGCGTGGCCATATGTGACCTCTGCCAGGCGCTCGACCACCTGAAGGAGCCACAGTCTGGACGCACCAGGAGCCTGCAGCAGTACTTGCAGGTAAACACGTGCTGCTGATTACCTGACGTCTTTGTTTTACCATGTGGAATATTATAATGCCGTTGTGATAGATCATTTCAGTGAATAAAGCACGTAAAGTGTGCATTAACAACAAGATAAAGCTAAAAAAATCAAGTCGCAGTTACTGCACTTAAGGGTCAGCTCGCTCCAAAATCATAAATGCATAAATACACTAGCTCACTACTCTTGGTATTAAGCTAGTTAGCCGGACATGCTAAAATGTTTAGCTTAAATTAGAGCAGATAAACACACTGTTTAATTCAGTGCTTACTCCTTTGCTCATCTTTTTTTCTTTCTTTTTTTTAAAGACACCACTTTCTAAACTCTAAATATCCCCTTTCCATGTTGAGAAATCCTAGAAGTCTAGTTGTATTTGTATTTGTATTTATTTTGCACAATTCAAACAATAAAACAAAACAAAAATCATAACAGAAACAAAAAATGAATATCACAGTGCAGGAAGAGACAAAAAGCCAACTGGGCTTATTTGAAGCCTCCACCTATAATATTTAAAATTTTACAAAATTACAAACATAAATTGAAATATACATAAGAAAGACAACAAAAGAAAGAAAGAAAAATAATGTAATCATGTCAAGTCTGTGTGTGAGTGTGTGTATGCATGTGTGCATGTGTGACCGTGAAAGTCAGCATAGCTTGAGTTTGTTCAGGGATATTAGATTAAACCTCTGTGGCAATTTCTAAGCAATGGTAACTAAAAATGTCGATATAACTTAGTAGTTCCAGTGAATCTCGTACAACTTCATTTTGGTGAGGGGGGTTTAGCGAACAATCTGTTTCCTCGTCTCTTCTTCCTCCTCTGTTTCTTTCTGATCTGTGTTTCTCCCTTTTTTGCTCCAGGATTTACAAGAAGAAGGCCAGGCGCTAAAGGTCGGCGGTTCGGGCGTCCGTTGGGTGCTCCTGCAGCACGCCGATCCCTGGCTGCTGACCGTAAACTCCAAGCAGTGGTCCCAGTCGCGCTTCTCGTCCGATAGACTCCCGTTTTTGGAGACGGACCACAACATCCCCTTCATGCGCAAGAGGGCCAGGCGAGAAGTCCAAGAGGAGACCGAGGAACCGGCTGCTAAAATGATGGCCTTGGACGAACGAGGAGGCGAGGAAGAACGGGACTCGAGCGACGCAACCAGAGAGGAACCGAATGAGGAGCAGCAGCTGGGGCAGCAGCTGGGGCAGCAGCTGGGGCAGCAGCTGGGGCAACAGCTGGGGCAGCAGCTGGAGCAGAAGCTGGAGCAGCAGCTGGGGCAACAGCTGGAGCAACAGCTGGAGCAACAGCTGGGGCAACAGCTGGGGCAACAGCAGACGGGGCAACAGCTGGAGCAACAGCTGGAGCAACAGCTGGGGCAACAGCTGGAGCAACAGCTGGAGCAACAGCTGGAGCAACAGCTGGGGCAACAGCAGACGGGGCAACAGCTGGAGCAACAGCTGGAGCAACAGCTGGAGCAACAGCTGGGGCAACAGCAGACGGGGCAACAGCAGACGGGGCAACAGCAGCAGGGGCAACAGCAGCAGGGGCAACAGCAGCAGGGGCAACAGCAGCTGGGGCAACAGCAGACTGGGCAACAGCAGACTGGGCAACAGCAGACGGGGCAACAGCAGGCCAAGCAGACGGAGCAACGGCTGGGGCAACAGCATGGGCAACAGCATGGGCAACAGCAGGGGCAACAGCTGGACAAGCAGACGGAGCAACAGCAGGGGCAACAGCAGGGGCAACAGCAGGGGCAACAGCAGGGGCAACAGCAGGGGCAACAGCAGGGGCAACAGCTGGGGCAACAGCAGACGGGGCAACAGCAGACGGGGCAACAGCAGGACAAGCAGATGGAGCAACAGCTGGGGCAACAGCTGGGGCAACAGCAGACGGGGCAACAGCAGGACAAGCAGACGGAGCAACAGCTGGGGCAACAGCATGGGCAACAGCATAGGCAACAGCATAGGCAACAGCTGGGACAACAGCTGGACAAGCAGACGGAGCAACAGCTGGGGCAACAGCATGGGCAACAGCATAGGCAACAGCATAGGCAACAGCTGGGACAACAGCTGGACAAGCAGACGGAGCAACAGCAGGGGCAACAGCAGGGGCAACAGCAGGGGCAACAGCATGGGCAACAGCAGGGGCAACAGCAGGGGCAACAGCATGGGCAACAGCTGGGGCAACAGCAGGACAAGCAGACGGAGCGCGCCGACGGGGGGAGCGGAGACAAACCGTTGAACTTGGACGAGGAGGGAGGAAAGCCGACGCAGCCGGAAGCGGACGCAGAGCGAGCAGCGGTGGAAACGGAGGGAAGTCGGGAAGGACAGAGAGATCACAGACCCCAAGAAACGAAAGAGGAAGAGGAGGGCTCTCATCCGACGACGGCAGCCGGCGATCACAATGCGTAAGTGCAGACCTCGACTGATTTATCTCGTCCGCAGTTAAGGAGGCGCGTCCCTTTCTTGATCCCTTCCACCTCTGACCCACACAGGGAAAACGTGAGCTTCATCAGCCGGCCGTGGCGCATGGTGGACGGCAATCTGAACCGGCAGGTGTGCAAGGGCATGCTGGAGGCCATTTTGTACCACATCATGTTCCGGCCCGGACTCACGCAGCAGACACTGGTGGAGCATTACAAAGACGTGTTGCAGCCAATGGCGTTGCTGGACCTGGTGCAGGTAAACGGACAACACCGCCGCGTGCATTGGCAAATTTACCCTTGAAATAAACGCATCGAATACTAAAAGTAGGCCGTTTTGTCGAGCGATACTTTACCCTCTTTGTCTCCACCGCAGGCGCTCGTAGACATGGGCTGCGTGACGGAGAAAACGCAGGTCAAAGCTCCTAAACGCTCGCTGTTCGCCCGGCCTGTGCAGCAGACGAGCGCGGAGACGACGGTGCTGAGCGAGGTGTATTACGAGCCCACCATCAGCTGCTGCCTGCGGCTCAGCCAGGTGTTGCCCAACGAACGCCACTGGAACCATACCATGCCGTGAAAGTCATCCCGGACCTCATCCGGCTGCACGTTGGGGACGTGATTTAAAAAAAAAAAAAGGCTTTCGGAGTTTAAGTTAAGTAAAAAGTTGCTAGAAGCCTAGTTAATGTACTTTTGCAAAAATGTTCGGGTTCTTTGACAGATTTCACTTCTGGTTTTACAGAACGAGGATTTCTTTTTACTTTTTTTTTTCTTTTCTTTTCTTTCATATACATGCTTTCGTTGATGTTAAAATAAACCAAATGTCATTCTAAGACAGAAAAATCTGCGTTCATATTTTGTACGCTAATAATAAAAGCGCATTACATGACATTCTTGGCTTCTGCTTGTGTTGCGGATCAGTGTTCATGTTGGTTCTAGACTCCCCGAGAGAACTAATGCCAGCGTGCCGTAAAGTGTGGCTTGTCCATTGAAGGTACATGTGAGAATCCAGCAGGACTCCCACCAGCTTGTGCATGAGTCTTGAATGAGCGAGGTGAAAGTGGTCTTCCAGGTCTTTACTGCAAGGAGGAAGAAGAGGTGCACGTAACCGGATCTCAGTCCAAGACATTGATGTCCATCCTTTCCTTCGTACGCAGAATCCCGTAGATGCAGCACCTCTGCCCTTTTGCCACTAATGTATTTCTGTCGGGTTCATCAGACAGTTTCTTTGAGCCAAACCGGGATTGTTTGCCGCCCTGTGTGACGCGTTTCTGATGGGGCGTCTGAGGCACTTCCTCTGGGAAAGGAGCGAGTCGCTGACCCTGGTGGAGAAGTTATCCGGTTCTTGGTTACATGTCAAGTTAAAGGTACCCTTTGGAGTTTTCCTTGAAACAAAAAAAAAAGTTATATTTACAATCTTTACACTTTTTCCCCTCATCAAAACACGTTGTGTGTGTATCCTTGAAGCCTAAACACACTTTATATTACATTACTTTACTTGCATCCAGAGCCGGTCCTGACCCATTTGGGACTCGAGCAAAGATTTTTATCTGGTGCTCTTTTGAATCATAGCCGATTCCACCACGAATCAATGTGTTGGTACACACACACACACACACACACACACACACACACACACACACACAGAACCCGCTTCGCTTCACGTCTTTGAGATTAAGCAGATCACGCCGAGCCTATCTAAACGGATGTCTAATAATAATGTGGTGGACTTTTTTTTTTTTTATATTCTGAAATAAAAGTATTGAAATTGTACTGTATCAGAAAATAATACAAGTTATTCATAAAAAAAAATCTCTTTATATCTACAAATAGAGATATATTTTAGTTTTAGTTTTTCTATGCCAGGCTCTGTTTAGATCCACGTTTGCTCAATGGCTCCATTGCTCCATAGCTCTACTGGTAGTAAACAATCCATCCATCCATCCATTTTCGACCGCTTATCCGGGGTCGGGTCGCGGTGGCAGCAGGTTCAGCAGGCCGACCCAGGCTTCCCTCTCACCCGCAACACTTTCCAGCTCATCCTGGGGGACCCCGAGGCGTTCCAAGGCCAGCCGGGAGATATAATCCCTCCAGCGTGTCCTCGGTCTTCCCCGGGGCCTCCTACCAGTTGGACGTGCCTGGAAAACCTCTAATGGGAGGCGTCCAGGAGGCATCCTGACTAGATGCCCGAACCACCTCAGCTGACTCCTTTCGACACGAAGGAGCAGCGACTCGACTCCAAGCTCCCTCCTGATGTCCGAGCTCCTTACCCTATCTCTAAGGCTGAGCCCGGCCACTCTACGGAGGAAGCTCATTTCGGCCGCTTGTATCCGAGACCTCGTTCTTTCGGTCACGACCCAGAGTTCGTGACCATAGGTGAGGGTTGGAACGTAGACCGACCAGTAAATGGAGAGCTTCGCCTTCTGGCTCAGCTCCCTCTTCACCAAGACGGACCGGTACAGCGCCTGTTTTACTGCTGCAGCCGCACCGATCCGCCTATCGATCTCACGCTCCACCTTAATACTTGAACTCCTTCGCTTGGGGTAGGCAGTTTGTCCCCACCTGGAGGGAGCAGTCCACCGGTTTCCGGCAGAGCACCATGGCCTCAGATTTGGAGGTGCTAACTCTCATCCCTGCCGCTTCACACTCGGCTGCAAAACGCCCCAGTGAATGCTGGAGGTCACGGTCCGAGGAAGCAAACAGGACCACATCATCCGCGAACAGCAGAGATGCGATCCCGAGATTCCCGAACCGGATCTTCTCCGCCCCCTGGCTGCGCCTAGATATCCTGTCCATGAAAGTCACGAACAGGACCGGTGATAAAGGGCAGCCCTGGCGGAGACCAACACCCACCGGGAACGTGTCTGACTTACTACCGAGGATACGAACACAGCTCCTACTGCAGGCGTACAGAGACCGGATGGCCCGTGCCAACGGGTCCGGCACCCCATACTCCCGCAGCACCCCCCACAAAACCCCCCCGAGGGACCCGGTCGAAAGCCTTTTCCAAGTCCACAAAGCACATGTAGACTGGTTGGGCAAACTCCCAGGACCCCTCCAGTAGTCTTGCGAGGGTAAAGAGCTGGTCCACTGTTCCACGGCCGGGACGGAATCCACACTGTTCGTCTTGAATCTGAGGTTCGACAAGCGGTCGGAGCCTCCTTTCCAGCACCCTGGCATAAGCTTTTCCCGGGAGGCTGAGCAGTGTGATACCACGATAGTTCGAGCACACTCTCCGGTCCCCCTTCTTGAAGATGGGAACCACCACCCCGGTCTGCCAGTCCATGGGCACTGTTCCCGACCCCCATGCGACACTGCAAAGGCGTGTCAGCCAAGACAGCCCAACAATGTCCAGCGCCTTCAGCATCTCAGGGCGAATCTCATCCACCCCCGGCGCCTTGCCACCAAGGAGCTTTTTGACTACCTTAGTGACCTCTGCCAGGGATATGGGTGCAACCACCCCAAGGACTTCAGGCGCTGCCCCCTCTCCAGGGGACATGTTGGCCGGGTTTAGGAGTTCCTCAAAGTGCTCTTTCCACCGCCCGACGATGTCCACAGTCCGGGTCAGCAGTTCCCCCCCCACGCTGAGAACAGCCTGGGGTAGGCCCTGCTTTCCCTTCCTGAGCCGTCGGATGGTTTGCCAGAACTTCCTTGAGGCCAACCGAAAGTCCTTCTCCATGGCCTCCCCAAACTCCTCCCATGCCCGAGTTTTAGCATCCGCGACCTTCGCAGCTGCAGCCCTTCTGGCTTGCCGGTACCTGTCAGCTGCTTCAGGAGACCCCTGGGCCAGCCAGGCCCGAAAGGCCTCCTTCTTCAGTTTGACGGCTTCCCTCACCCCCGGTGTCCACCACCGGGTTCTCGGGTTGCCGCCACGACAGGCACCGATGACCTTCCGACCACAGCTCCTAGCGGCCGCGTCCACAATAGAGGCTTTGAACATGGTCCACTCGGATTCCATGTCCCCAGCCTCCCTCGGGATCTGTGAGAAGCTCTTCCGGAGGTGGGAGTTGAAGACCTCCCGGACAGGATCCTCTGCCAGACGTTCCCAGTTCACCCTCACTACACGTTTGGGCTTGCCAGGTCTTTCTAGCCGACTCCCCCGCCATCTGATCCAACTCACCACCAGATGGTGATCAGTTGACAGCTCTGCTCCTCTCTTCACCCGAGTGTCCAAGACATACGGCCGCAGATCAGATGATACGACTACAAAGTCGATCATTGATCTCCGGCCTAAGGTGTTCTGGTACCAGGTACACTTATGAGCCACCTTATGCTCGAACATGGTGTTTGTTATGGACAAACTGTGGCTAGCACAGAAGTCCAACAACAAAGCACCGTTCGGGTTCAGATCGGGCAAGCCGTTCCTCCCAATCACGCCCCGCCAGGTTTCTCTGTCATTGCCCACGTGAGCGTTGAAGTCTCCCAGGAGAACTATGGAGTCGGCAGGCGGGGCCCTTTCCAGTACCCCTCCCACCGACTCCAAGAAGGCCGGATACTCTGAAATGCTGTTCGGTGCATAAGCACAAACAACAGTCAGAGCCTTACTCCCCGCAACCCGTAGGCGCAGGGAGGCGACCCTCTCGTTCTCCGGGGAAAACTCCAACATAGCGGCGCTCAGCCGGGGGCTCGTGAGTATCCCCACTCCCGCCCGGCGCCTCTCACCCTGGGCAACTCCAGAAAAGGACAAAGTCCAACCCTTCTCCAGGAGCTTGGTTCCAGAGCCCGTGCTGTGCGTGGAGGTGAGCCCAACTATATCTAGCTGGTACCGCTCCACCTCCTGCACCAGCTCCGGCTCTTTCCCCGCTAGCGAGGTGACGTTCCACGTCCCTAGAGCTAGTCTATGCTGCCGGCGATCGGCTCGCCCAGGTCTCCTGCCTGGCCCGCCGCCCGGTCTGCATAGCACCCGACCCCGATGCTTCCCCCTGCGGGTGGTGAGTCCACAGGGTTGCTGGTCCATGATCTTTTTTCGGGCTGAGCCCGACCGGGCCCCATGGGCGAAAGCCCGGCCACCAGACGCTCGCTGACGAGCTCCCCTCCTGGGTCTGGCTCCGGGAGGGTGCCCCGGTTTCCCTTGTCCGGGCGAGGTTGCTACAATCCGTGGGCCGTAATTCATCGGGGTTTTTTGAACCGCTCTTAGTCTGGGCTCTCCCCCGAGACCTGTTTGCCTTGGGAGACCCTACCAGGGGCTGACGCCCCAGACAACATAGCTCCCAGGATCACTGAGCCACTCAAACTCCTCCACCACGTTAAGGTGGCGATTCACGGAGGAGTAGTAAACAATATAAATAATAAATGGCCTTGGCCTGAAGACTGAGAAACAAATGTGTCAAACTAAAACTTTGTCTCTCTTTGTTTTGCCTCTGCATGCACAGATACAACTTTAGCTCATTTAGCGGTTCAGATGGTTTTGTAATCACTGATGTACGGTATCCTCCAATTTCCTGAACGCTTATAAAGTAAGTTGAAGTCGGCCTGTACAAGCACTGATATGAAGAATAGATGAGAGACTTATTGCACGACGACGTGCCCAGTTTTCATGGGAGGGCTCTCAGGAAACTGCAGCGATAAAAATCACCGGGAAGCTGAGGAATGTTTTCCTTACAGCTCTGCGCAACAAACTGTTTCCACATGGATCATAAGCACAAAACGTCCTCTGCATTGTCTACCTGAAGTACCAAACCTTCAGTTTTATGTGCGTAGACCACCTGCAGGGATCACGTGCCGGATCAGCGTGTCTGCCATGTGGTAACTTGGTGGTTAAAGCTCACTGGTCATGAACTCTTCTTAGATTTGTCGCCACCTTTAAAAGGCTACAATGGAGGAGAAATATGGAACACAATAGCTACAATTTTACTTTCTTTATTTAAGTTAGTTACACACTGTTGATCTTTTTAAATGAAGTGTATTTATTTGTTATGGTGTTCACAGAGAAGAGGCAGGACAGTCGGTAGAGGAAAGATAATGAAGGTGTAGCAGTCAGATGGCGTAACGTCCCTTTTGAAGGTAATCTGGTGTCTGGAGGAGAGGATGTTTAAATCTGGACCGCCTCTGGAGAGCGGTAACAACGCCACACTTTCACTTTCAGGAGACGTTCATGAAGACTACACCAGGGAAAAACAGGCTGCGCTGCCAACATTGTTCGACTGCGATAAGAAAAGCCCCAAAACAGAGCGGACTCATTCGCTCTCTGGCCACCTTTTGGGTGTTGGGACGGTTATTATTATTTTTGTGTGTCGAAAAACATTTTAAAAATAACTTGGAATCATGTTTTTCGGTGTCATTCTTATGGTTGTTTCTTCCACGAGTTTCCTGCACAGCTTCCATGTGTCCGGTTGTGGTAAGTTAAGTTTTCCATCTGGTTCCAAAACCATTTCACTTTTACTTGGTCATGCACCTTTACATTTCAGGACCTACTTAAATATGAAAGGAGTTTCCAGTGTTTGATAATGTTTTATAATTTTCTGTCCAGTGCCTTTTTATTATTAAATCACATTTGACTTTTTGTATTTTACTTAAACACTTAGTATTTTTGTTCTTGCTGGACAAATTAAGTTATTATAAATTGTATATTGTTGTTATTGTTATTAGTATTACTGTGGCCGTATTCTCTGGAAGTGTCTGGCTTACAATCTGAGGGACTCCGTCTACCCTGTGAACATTAATAAAATGTATATAGTCTGAATTTACCTTAAGGTGCCTTTCAGTCTTAATCTTTGTTTTTTTGTCCATTTGTTTATTTATTCTCGCGACTTGTTATTTTTTTGACATGTTAATTGTGAATTTTATATAAATACCTTGGATAGATGAAGACATATAGGCTAAAACGTAACTGCATCATCAAACATTAGAATGGTTAGAAATAGAATAGAAAGGTCTTCTGGTATGGAAAGTGCATGTCTGCTAATTACACACAACCCCAACCTCGTCTGTGTTACAGATAGAAACTGTGCAGATAAACCAGTGTTCACTCCGTCCGCGCTGGTGGTGAAGTTTGGTGACCCGACCTATGCCAGCTGCGCTGTGTGTCAGCATGCTTGCATCAACAACTTATTTCAATTGGAAAGCTCCGTGGGAGACCAAACGAAGAACGGAACCATCATTTCATGGACCGTTGACAGACTGACTGAGTGGCGCACATCTCCTCTGTGCTTTTATAATGATGATACTGGTCACCAGTGTTGTACCGAACTGCCTGTTACTCTCTACCGTAAGTTAAGAAACGCTATGATGCAAGTTATGATGTAATCATTTGTGAGTAATAAACCATCTTGGGTGTTTGGATCGTTGTTTCTGACTCTCTGTCTGTCTCCACAGAGCCTCCACAAAACGTGTCCATCAGCTTAGGTGACCACACTGGGCCGATGTTGGAGGGTGAGCAGTACACTCTGCAGTGTACAGTAGAGAAAGTGGCTCCTGTTGAAAACCTCACCGTGACCTTCTACAGAGGTCGCACAGCACTGGGTCAGCTGCAGTCCAGCAACAGAAACATAAAACCAGTGACCGAGACCTTCTCTTTAAACATCACCCTGAGTAAAGAAGACGATGGAGTCCAGTACTGGTGTGAAGCCAAGCTGGAACTGGGAGCTGATGGACCACAGCTCCCTCCAGTGGTGATGTCACAAACCATCACTGCCACTGTGTACTGTGAGTCTGACACCAGAACATCAACACGCCTCAATTTTAACATCGTCGTAAAAATACTAACGCGTTAACTTTCGCCCAATTTTTTGGGCTTTTTTCTTTAGAGAGTTAATTAAAGGAAACGTTAAACATTTTGGTAAATGAGCTCATTTGCTTTCTTTCCAAGCGTTAAATGGGAAGATATCACCATGTCTCCAAGCTACAGCAGCAACATGTTAGCTTAGCTTAGCATAAAGACTGAAGCAGCTAGCCTGGCTCTAAACTAACGCTCGGAAACAATATGAATGAGTGCATTTCCAAAACATGTCAAACTATTCCTAAGACCGCCACATGTTCATTTATGTATTAAGTTTGTACCATAGACTGTAGATAAGAAGTCCAGATGGTCGTTGTGACGTCACCCATTGGTTTGTGGACTGCGGCTTGTAACCACAATTTACTAAATGAACATCATGCTGTATTGAAAAAGACTTAAAAGTAGCATTTGAGACCATGTTTACAAGATTTACTTAGAAATAGAGTAATTTTCTCATAGACTCCCAAACAATCCGACCTTTTTGCAACCCGAGGAGTCGCCCCCTTCTGGCCTGCCGAGAGAATGCACGTTAAAGCCACCACTCTATTGACTGCACTTTGCAGAACTGGAGGTTTCCGCCTGGTTTGAATGTGAAAATGTTCCCATGTTACCAACAGATAAGCCTCAGCCGGAGGGGTCATCGCATGCAGAGCCAATCACCGTCACGGAGGGAAACCCTCTGCGACTGAACTGCTCGGCGGTTGGAAACCCCGACCCCTCGTACGCCTGGACGCTCCCGTCGGGAAGCCCCTCAACCTCCAACAGCAGCGTTCTCATTATCGACTCTGCAACTTTTGAGGATAAGGGGAACTACACCTGCTCCGTCAGCAACGCCATCGGGACCGCCACTGTGAAGCTGAGCGTGGAGGTTCTAGGTACTGATCCTTCTTTCTTTTCTTAAACCTCTAATTCGACTCTTTGCAGACAACTACATGCTAGTTGTCATGATCTGCAAATGTGGATATTCTTGATATTTAATAGGTTAGACATAAAAAGCTGGCTTTTGATAATAGTTTGAATGCGGCATTGATGTTATAGAATGTGCACATAGTTTATCTTTTTGTTAGCATAATGAGCCCCAAAGAGGACTAAATGCAGGAAAAGATTGTTGAACGTACCAAAAATATAATGCACCAGTACATTTTACTCTTTTCTTTTAGACCATTTCATTGAGCGTAAACAGAAATCGACCTTCTCTTTAACCTCAATTAGTTTGGTTTCGACTAAAGTACTTTTTAAAAATAATAACTTGAGTGTGTATGTGTATGTTGAGGAAAATTAGAAATGTGCTGTGGAAATTGGGACATAGATAAATCATAAACTTTAAAATAAAGTTTAAATTTCTTTTATTATTTATTTGAGGTAATGAAATGAAATTATTTAATTTAATAATTTCTTTCAAGTTATTTAACTTCCAGTAGGCTACTTTTTAAAACACCTGACCAGTCCAAAGATACAATAAATTTACCAAAAAAAGAAAACATGGTTGATGTCAGTCCTTAATTTAAAGGTGTTGATCAACATAATCATAAGACGACTTCTCTATTTGTCTGTAGGTTTGGAGTTAACATCAACCAGACCGCCGCCAACAACCCCATACGTCACAACAACCGCGTCAACCACACCCACCACAACTACAACCACACCGGCAACAACCACACCGGCAACAACCACAAAGGCAACAACCACACAGGCAACAACCACAAAGGCAACAACCACACAGGCAACAACCGTACCGAACTGTAGTACCGGCAGCTTACTGCTTGGCAGGCTCATAATGTGCTTCATGCTTTTGTTCTCCGCTCTGGTTTGAGTTCATTCCCAATGAACGGAAGAGGTTTTTTTCTAAAACAATGGCGAGGAACGTTTTTTGCCACTAAACAATAAACAATAAAATGGACAATAAAAAGTATTTTATTCATGTCCTATATCGCTCACATCTGATCAATACAATCGCTTCTCTAATACATTGAGAAGCCAGTCTTTACTTTGTATTATGTAGTACTGCTACTTTACCACTAGGGGTGCGAGTTATGAGTGAGACCTGTTAAGATCTCTAAATGTTTTTTTTTCTTCTTCCTTTTCTGCAAATGCGTACTTGGAACATACTGTAATAATTGATAAGTTAGATTGAATTATATTTTATAGACCGTTTAAAAAAAAATAGCTTTTTGCTTTGTGAGGCTGTACTCGGGCACAGAGCTAAAGGCTAACAACAGAATGCTAACATGCTGAGGTGTAGTCGTAGCAATGTTTCGCATGTTTGCTATCTTAGTTTAGCTGGTTAGAACGATAACATTTGTTAATTAGCACACTAAAAATAAATGGAAATGTTTTTCGCTCTGCAGCTATTTGATCATAATAGACGAGATGATAAGATTCATCTTGAATGTATGTGCCGTATTTAATGGAAAGTCCATCTTGGTTGAGATTTTCAGTCTGGACCAAAGTGGTGGACGTTCCGTTAGCAACGCAGCTAACAAAGTTATGTTATGTGTTTGCCATTGATGTGTTTTCTGTATGTTATGCTGTCACAGTCGGTTGACGTTTTATTCAATGAAATCCTCTGTGTGTATTAGAATATTCCCAGTGGCTTCATTCAAATAAACTCAAACTGATCAAACCAAAAGGGATTCTCTTCTCGTCTTTATGCTAAGCTATGCTAGCTGTCCCTGGGATCCAGCTTTATATGTAATGCAAAGACTTATTGATTTGTCTTATCATACTGTCTGCAAGAATGTTCAAGGTGAGTTCAAACTTTTGTCACGCCTGCCCGTCAGATCAATCAATACTGTGAAGTGAATCACTGAAAAAGAACGCAAATATTGTTTTCAACATTATTTTCTTGCTCGCTTAATATTAATGTCCCTCTTTTTCCCCCGTATACCCTCATAAATGCTGCTTTCAATGGCTGTATAGAAGCAGGAGATGTTCTGGTTGTTATCATCAGCATCAGCATCTTCATCATCTTCAAATCGCCATGAAAAAAAATGTTTTAAGAATACAGATTGAAGTATAATTATGTTTAAGGCGGTATTTTTGCTGCTCTGATTGTTTTGATAGTTCAAAATCACAGACTGGACAGCGGTTTTCAATAGACAGCTAAACTTTTCCCCAATGTAATACTGATGTTTTACCACTAGATGATGGAAGACTACTATAATCTATAAAGTGATCGGTTTTGTTTATAAATTATCCGTCTACCTTTGTCTCATCAGAGCCAGGGCTGTAAACTATACCACTGAGGACCAGTTTACATTGTACTATTTAAAAACTCACACATAATGACTATTTTATTGACAGATTTCCACAGGTAGCAGCAGTAATATAGAGTTGCTGTACTTTGATTTGACTTGGTTGATTATTTACTGTAGTTTGTTATTGTGTCATTTTGCTGTGCAACTTGTTCTTGTAGTGATGTGGTGGGCGGATGTTATTTCGGAGAAAGAAGTCTGATTATTAAAGTTAGACCAGGGACGTCACGTTCTTCTGGCTGTTCACTAGTTTGTGACCCTTTTCCCCCAAAATGCTCAATGCTAAATGTGTTCAATAAGGAACTTTACGTTCCTTACATATAGTTTGAACTGAGACAGGCTTTCTTATTTAAATCAGTAAACATCTGACCAAAGCATAAGTAAACAAGCTTAAAAAATCTGTCAAAACATTCAATAACGACACTTTTTGATACTCGATCAACAGCTGGATTGTATTAGTACTCAGAATTAATTGGGGTTGTCTACTTTATTATCATTTTCCAGGCATTGTGGCGAAGGCTTAGGATCACCATTAGACCTTCAGATTGGGAAAGAAACTTTGTAAAAATTGATAAAATAAGTGGAGGGACATATATATATATATATATATATATATATATATATATATATATATATATATATATATATATATATATATATATTTTAATTGTTACTATATGTCTCTTGTGTGCACTTTACCTGCTGCTGTAATCCTGCAAATGTCCCCACTGCGGGACTAATAACAGAATATCTTATCATATCTTATCTTTATAACATGTCATTATTTGGGTTCATCAACTGTCAGTAAAACAAAGAAAAAGGAATAAAACTTGAATGAATCTCTTCTCTTGAGTTAATATTTTCCAATCAAAGCATAACTGTTGTGCAACGACATCATTCTCCATTCGCCTATTTCCTCTCATTGAAAAGTTAAACAATCCCGGCTTTGTTAAAAAATAAACACAGTTTAATTCACACACTGGGTCTCAGCATTTTTGGCTAGATCATTACTTCCCTCTAAAACAGCGGGCTGCCACAGTGTCTTTATTCAGATTACCACTGGGAGGAGCCATAGTCAGAACATTTAAATATAAATCATCAAATAGACGGCTTATTTTAACTCCGTTATCAATTTAAATAATAACAATAACCAAACCTAAAGTTGAGTTTTCTGACATCTTAAGGTGCTGTAGATGCCTCAAGTAACTTTATATGAACGCAGAAAGCAATATGTGACTTAAGTTTGAATATTAAAAGACATAAATGATTATGGGAAAGTAATATGGGCAGGTTGTAACTTGCACACACCTCACCCCACTCACCTCTCCAGTTCTCCAGAGCTCTTCACCTGCACTGACACCAGGGAAACGCCACATGTCTTTACTTGGTTATGTAATGATGCAAGGATTCAAAGGTTTTGTTTCTTACAAGCAGCACATGCAGTGAAATGCAGCGTGGAATACTTTTTAAGACTTTGCCACCTTGTGAAAAAGAATAATGATTTAAAAAACTAAAAGTTAAATTCATAGCTAAATATATGTACAAACAAATATACACATTATACTTATAGGCGAACTATACAATAACATGTTGTAACTGTGGATGAAAATCTGCAATGTAGTGCAATGAAAAGAGAGGAGGAGGACAATGGACAAGTGAAGAGTTTGAATCACAATTCAATTGAAGACAACTTTATTTATTTATTTTCAGGCACATTCTTACTTCCCCAGGCCCCTTGGTTCTCATTCTCTATCCTTCCAATTCCTCAATTACCCGCCTCAGTATTCACCTGCTGCTGGACAGAGTGTCCATGCTGCTCGTGCCTTCGCTTTGCAGCCGCCTGAACTCAAAGCTGTCTTTACCTGATCTCTTACGGCTTGTCTTTGTTGCCTGTTTTGACCTGCTGGATTTTTTTCCGATTGTTCCCGACCTGCTCACCTGTCGTGCCCTTCCCGGATTGGTTTGTTTGTACTGCCCTCCTGTTGACAACCTGTACACCTTTTCCCTTTATTCTACCCGCCTGCCTGGTGGCTTTATTCGTCTGCTTTCGAGCCCTCCTACATGTCAGGGCGATTGTATGCAGCAGCTCGCCACACAGATCAAAAGCACATACTAAAGTCGATAGAAAAGAAAGAAAAATACTGTTAATCACAAAACTAAAAACATCCAAAGGCTGTACCTTTTAAATCTAGATGTGGAATCTGTTATAAATACATAAAAAAAAAAAAAAAATCAAATTAACAATGTATTGTAAACCATCATTCATTATTATTTTAAAAATAAAACCCTTAAAAAAAACCCATCTTAATTCCCTTTTATTTCATCATACTGAGTAAGAATGAAATGCAACACTTCTGGCTAAAGTACAGGACTTCAGAGAATTGCTGCAATGACGGTGGTCAGCGTCGTAATACTTCTTATGAAAACACCCCTGCAGGACCTGAATTTAACCGAGTCAACTTCCTCTGAAAATACGTCAGCTGACCTGCAATAACTTGTTTGACTGTTTCACTTCTGTTTACTTTGCAGAACTAGAAATTCAAAATACTTAAGAAGGCATTTCACACTGTAGGTGAAAAGCATTGTGTGGACATAACGGCATGATTTGTTGGCTGCCTGAAGACATCCATAAAACACTGCGATTTGCCCTTCAGGCCTCAATTGAAAGTAATTGAGATCAAACTTGTTGCTTTCAATGTATAAAATATAGAAAGCCATAGTCACATTCAATACATTTAGCAGTGACTTCAAACAGAGAGGTGTAATTTACAGGAATCTGGGGGAGATAATGGCGTCAAACATATGCAGGTCCCGGTTCAGCCTGTCTCTGTTTATGTTACGTGTCAAACTGTTGAGGCTCACCGTCTCCTGCTCAGAATACATCATCACTGTTACTGGAACATGGCCAACCTTCATCCAAAGAACATGTTCTTCTAGTCGGGTAAAAACACAGCTAGACCTCACACACATTGCAACAACAGAAATGTATTCTCTTTGACATATATAAAGTGTTATGTTGTATTCATATTTCAAAAAGAAAATGAATGAATGAAATGCAGAAAATTCATCCACCCTAGTGAAAATAGTTATTTCATATTTGAAAGGGTTAAAATCATAAATGGGCAGTATTTCTGTTACTTGTACTTGAAGTGAAATTACTTTTTTGAAAGGGTAATGGATCAAAGAAGCAGACCATATGTGGGTAGAATGGGACCGGACCAGTGATGTGATCATGTTACATTTTCATGTGTGTGTGCTTTTGATTGTCTTTTTTTGTTGCGAGGAAAAACTACAGTCCGGTCAAAACAGTTTTGGAGACAGTTTTTTTTTAGGTTTGTACGGTCACTAAAATACGGCTAAAAGGTGTTTTTGGTTGGATCATATTTGGATGATTTTCAAAACGTTCCCTTCATACAATTCCTTAGGACTTTTTTTTCCTGCTCATTAGGAAAATATTTGGGGCACACAATCAGTCGGGTTTGTTTTTGTTGCAATTTGTGAGGTTGACCCACATTTTGGGGGTGAAATGCTTTGAGTGTATAAGAGTGTGCAGAGACAAGCTTATTAAGGTCAACGGGTAGCCAAATGACAGACAACAGATGTTGAAGTTCACCCCCAAGTTTGAATTGCCTGTTGAACCTGTTTACAGCTGAGGTGCAGCAGCCGTGCAGTTAGCTTTGTAAATACAGGTTGAAACCGCTAGCAGCTAAATGGTCAACCAAGCCCTCTAAAGGTCTATTATTGACACGTTATATGTTGTTATGTTTAATACAGACAAAAACTTCATTTTTAGTGTGAAAACAATACTAAAAATTAAGCTAACGTCCGAAACAGCAGCTGGTTTTGATTAGCTTAGCATGAAGACTGGAATCAGGGGGAAACTGCTAGCCTGGCTCAGTACCCAACCAGGCCCTTTCAATGTCACTAATTAACACGTTATATCTTGTTTGTTCAATAAATACAAAAACCAAAGCGTGGAAACAACACTAAAAATGAAGCTAACGTCCGAGACGGCAGCTGGTTTCAATTAGCTTAGCATAAAGACTGGAATCAGGGGGAAACTGCTAGCCTGGCTCTGCCCGAAAGTCAACCAACTCATCTAAAGATTGTTTTTTTAACACATTATATCTCATCTGTTTAAACTGAAGTAGTTATATGATTCAGGAAACTATATACCAAAGAAAACACATTATCTTTCATTTCTGCCAATATATCCGGCTAAATTCCCCCACTGTCCCCTTTTATATCCTTCTATATATAATTATCTTGAGGGTTATTTAATTGATTGAACGCATTACGCTTCTGCCTATAACTTTTCAGTCATATTGTATATAGGCTTTACTCATTGTATTGTATGTGATTACTGAATAAAACACTACTACTACTACTACTACTATTTATACTACTACTATAGTGGTTATGTTACCACAGTTCCCTGATGGTTTCCTATTTGTGCCTCTGCTGCTCTTTTCCTGACACCAAGTCCCATTAAAATATCTGGCCCACTGATATGGAGTCCAGCCTTGTGGCTACAAGCATGTGGTGGGGGAGGAGGAGGCAGAGGAGAGGTACAAAACTTCTTTTTTTTAAAGATTTCAAATATGTGGAAGTAAAAATGAGAAAACTGCTATAAATCTGGAGTATGTGGGGAGGACGTTGATATGTTTGTGGGAGAGAGGTTAAAGGTCACCAATAGTTCTGCAATCTGTGGATGTGAAAGCAGATTCCTGAGCAGGACCCTCACTAAAGGGAGGAAATGCTTTCAGGAAGGAGATAAGGGGAGTATGCTTCCAGATTCCTCCCCCAAAGCCCGCCAAAAGAAGAAGAAGAAAAAAATAGTTGTCTACCTAAATGTTTAGCTCTGTTGCTTGTGTGCAGGTTATAGGTCCGACACCATGTGTTTATATTTAGGGTCGTTGGTTCAGTGGCTGCTGTCAGGCTGAATCACGTTATGTTCACTCAAGGTCATCCTCTATACTGACAATACCGGAATTTCCCCAAACTTCTCCGGAAATCCTCCCCGATTGCTGACAGCATGGTTTCAATTTCGCTTCTTATCCATTTCTAATAATGACGCGCCTGGAAACGCTTCAGTAGGCTGGCAGGCTGCGCGAGACGAAAGGCTCTCACTGCTCTGTCTCTGTTCCAGAGGAAATAAGGGAGTGGACGTTTACTTTTGTCAAAAGACTTTTACTTTCAATTTCAGTCGCTCGCTCTCTTTGTAGCTTAACCGTTTTTTATTTAAATACCGGACATTCAACTTGCCGACAAGACCTACTGGGAATAATGCTTTTCGGGTACATCCTTCTGGTGGTTTCTCTGATGAACTTTCTGCGGGACTTCCATGTCTCCAGTTGTGGTAAGTTTTCCGTATCTTCTGTTGCGGTCTGAGTATTTCCTTTTGTATAATATAGCAGTTCATCTCCCTCCGTGGGGCGTTTTACATCGTGATACAACACAACACGTGGTGTTTTTAAATGTTATGTTTAATGTTCTCAGCACTTGTAGCCTTTCTTTTAATCAGATGTAGTGAAACTTGTACAAAAGATTCACATGTTAAAATCTCGTTTTATCATATATAAATATATATATATATTTTAAGTCTTTGTTTTTCTTTCCTTATTAATTGCTATAACTGTAGTAATACTGTGGTATTTTAATATTACATGTTTTATAGCCCCTCTGGATGAAGGCGTGTACCATTTGTCATCTCTCTTTTCTCACAATCTGAATATTGCACATAATATTGTGAACTTCGTATACTGTGGCAGAACTGTTCCACATTATAAATATGGCGATACCCCCAAAACAAGCAATTTTTTATATTTGGGGCAGGCTAACTTTCACTCACTTACACACTGCTTGTAGACAGTCAGTTCTCAATGTGAACATGTGACATCCAGAGAATGGGTTTGAACTCTTGTGACCACAGGAGAATAACAGGGACCTTAATATGAACCGTAACCCACAACCCTATTGACGTATTCAGTGATTGACTAGAAATGTAGAAAATATAGCAAATATATCTTGATTAGAAAAACTCAACTACGTATATAATGTAAAATGATGTAACGGTGTATCTGAATGTTCATTTTAGAAACCCCAACCTCGTCTGTGTTACAGATAGAAACTGTGCAGATAAATCAGTGTTCACTCCGTCCACGCTGGTGGTGAAGTTTGGTGACCCGACCTATGCCAGCTGCTCTGTGTGTCAGGATGCTTGCATCAACAACTTATTTGATTTGGAAATCACCGTGGGAAACAAAATGAAGAACGGAACCACCATTTCATGGACCGTTGACAGACTGACTGAGTGGCGCACATCTCCTTTGTGCTTTTATAATAATGATACTGGTCACCAGTGTTGTACCGAACTGCCTGTTACTCTCTACCGTAAGTTAAGAAACGCTATGATGCAAGTTATGATGTAATCATTTGTGAGTAATAAACCATCTTGGGCGTTTGGATCGTTGTTTCTGACTCTCTGTCTGTCTCCACAGAGCATCCACAAAACGTGTCCATCAGCTTAGGTGACCACACTGGGCCGATGTTGGAGGGTCGGCAGTATACTCTGCAGTGTACAGTAGAGGAAGTAGCTCCTGTTAAAGACCTCACCGTGACCTTCTACAGAGGTCGCACAGCACTGGTTCAGCTGCAGTCCAGCAACAGAAACATAAAACCAGTGACCGAGACCTTCTCTTTAAACATCACCCTGAGTAAAGAAGACGATGGAGTCCAGTACTGGTGTGAAGCCAAGCTGGAACTGGGAGCTGATGGACCACAGCTCCCTCCAGTGGAGATGTCACAAACCATCACTGCCACTGTGTACTGTGAGTCTGACACCAGAACATCAACACATCTTGACACCCTTGGTCATTATGTTGCTCTCTTTTGGAATGATGGAAGATACATTGTTGATCTGTTCCTTAAAACTGCACTTATCAACATATATATATATATATTTTACATCAGCAGTAGATCACACAGATAAGTATCCCCAGACTCCACAGACTTCCTCATCTATAGTATCTTTCGTCTCAGCGCTTTGGTTCTCTGGCCTTCAACTTTACTGTTTTAGTTCAGTCTCATAGCTCTTAACAGCTGCTCCTGTGCTCCTCTATGTGTTGGAGTATAAAGTATATTATAGCAGAAACTGAAAGTGAGTGTACAACAGCCTGTTAGGTACTTTCCATCCCTTCTCTACGCGATGAATTGTATATCCAGATAAAGGACAATCTGTTTGAATGTGAAAATGTTCCCATGTTGCTGTCATGACGTGTTTGTGTTTCATCCCTCAATGAACGACCAACAGATAAGCCTCAGCCGGAGGGGCCATCGCATCCAGAGCCGATCACCGTCACGGAGGGAAACCCTCTGCGACTGAACTGCTCGGCCGTTGGAAACCCCGACCCCTCGTACGCCTGGACGCTCCCGTCGGGAAGCCCCTCAACCTCCAAAAGCAACGTTCTCACTATCGACTCTGCAACTTTTGCGGATGAGGGGAAGTACACCTGCTCCGTCAGCAATGCCATCGGGACCGCCACTGTGAAGCTGAACGTGGAGGTCCTAGGTACTGATCCTTCTTTCTTTTCTTAAACCTCTAATTCGACTCTTTGCAGACAACTACATGCTAGTTGTCATGATCTGCAAATGTGGATATTCTTGATATTTAATAGGTTAGACATAAAAAGCTGACTTTTGATAATAGTTTGAATGCGGCATTGATGTTATAGAATGTGCACATAGTTTATCTTTTTGTTAGCACGATGGTGCAACGGCAGTATGGAGCCCCAAAGAGGACTAAATGCAGGAAAAGGTTGTTGAACATACCAAAAATATAATGCACCAGTACATTTTACTCTTTTCTTTTAGACCATTTCATTGAGTGTAAACAGAAATCGACCTTCTCTTTAACCTCAATTAGTTTGGTTTCGACTAAAGTACTTTTTTAAATGTTCAAGGTGAGTTTTAACTGTTTAACTGACCGTTTTGACTGTCACTGGAAAGCGAGCCACAGCGTTGCTTCCACTGTAGCGTTCTCACAGCAGATGAGAACTGATTCTCACACACGTGACACAAGGAAGGAAGTTCATTGTGACTGTTTTCATATTCGGTGTCGGTCTGACGTGTGGTATTCTCTCTTTTTTTCTTCTTCACCTCTCACTCTAACCAGCTGCAGCAAACTACATGTTAATCCTAATCGGCGTGATCGTAGCCGTCGTTGTTCTGATCGCCATCTTCCTGATTGGATACTTCTATTGCTACAAACAGAATCGAATGGGACAGTACAACCTGAAGGACGTTTTCCACTTACGTCCACGGCACTCTCCCATGCCCACTGTCGAGTGACCCTGCAGGAAGGCATGGAGATGTGTTTGGACCTTTGTTGCATCCTTCCCTCACCCCTCATTTCCTGTCATTCCTCTACTGATGCTATCTATGACATAAAATGACCCGAATGGCAAAATTAGTTTAAGTCAAGTTTCAACTTGTGCGACCTATATATTGAAAGCAACAAGTCACCAGCTCCCTTATTAGCGTAATAGCTTTGTTTACTGTAAAGCACAGTGTGGCACGGTGTTACACTTATTAGGGAGAGATGTAAACGGATGTAATCATTTCAGTTCAGTTTATTTTAGGAGAGTTAAAAGCGCCGGTCTTGTTGCTGTGGCCGTCATTTCAGCGTCTCACTGTCCTCTGTTTGCATTTCTTAATCACTTCATTGGTTTTCAGAACTACTTAGCAGAAATGTTGACTCACGGGCATTGTCCTGAAACACTCAAACGTATGTGAATATAAAATATCATAGTTGCAATAAGCACACGTTGCAGGACCAGATCCTGCTGTGGTTTTATGCAGAAGTATAGTGTATTGATTATGGCTGCAGAGTGATGACAGTTTTAAGATTTTTTTTTTTTTTTTTTAAATGAACACAGCCTATTTTAACTAGTCCGCATGTATTATTTGGTGCTTATTCGGTCACATGTGGCTGAAACATCCTGTTGCTGTTTCTCTCTGTTGTATCTTGGTTGTGTTACTGCACAGCACTTCATACATTTATTCAGAGATGCGTTGTAAATAGAATATGACTGTGTGAAAACGCACCCACTGAACTTCACGGCTGTGTTAAACCACTGAAAGCATCCTGTCACAGCCCACAGCCCAACCGTTTCCGTTTGCATGTGGGCGTGTGTGTATGTGTGTGTGTGTGTGTGGTAATGAACTATTCATTGGAACTTCCATTGTGAAATATATGCTTTGACCACGTTTATTTTAGAAATTTAAATACATGATCACTTTCTACAACGATGTCTCTTTTGTTGTTATTTTATTGCATTTTTTTTAAAGTAGCTGCAAATACATGGAGGCAGTGTTAACGCACCACAAAATTGATACATCATTATATTAAATATTAAACATTATCTTATTTTTTTATTTCCTAATCATGTTAGATTCCAGTAATCCAATGGAAGGATGTGATCTTGCCTCAGTATAAAAAAATTACTGGAGGACGTAATTACAGATTTCCTGTTTATGAGATTCTTCATCGCTCGGCTAGCTTCACAACTCTTGATGCTTTTTCATCTCTGGGGCTTTTACGGGAAGTCCGCTGCAGAGGTCATGTTTAGGGTGAACCGAGTAAATGCATCCCAGAAATGTTACATTTGTTAAATTATTGTTTCTTAACATGAGACTGGAAAGCAGGTCCATCCGTCCTCGTGCACAGTAATGTATAACAACCGTGCAACTGACACGGAATGACAGCCTGCATTATTTTACAAGCTATCACTGAATACTGTGGCCATGGTGGTGTCAGCAGCTCAAAAAGTGAAAACACTTCCAGAGGAAACCTGTGCATCCTGGAGCTCGTGCCCAGCTCTTGCCTCAGTGTTTATGGCAAATGTTCATGCTTGACAACCTTGTTGCCCCTTGTTTATCAAACGGTCACATTAAAAACCTCCCTGGAGCTCCTCAACACAAAGGCCACTGGCTGTAGAAAGTGAAACATAAACTATAGCAGTGGCATCACAACAAGGTGATTCAAATCCATTAAAACAAAACTAATATAGAGTATTTTTCACCATCCACTAACCTCTTGTGTCACTTTTCCTACATTTTAATTTCTTAACAATATCACCCTAAATGTTCTTTTACACATTTTGAGACACTGCGTGTTAAATAAAATAAATATATAAAAAACGTTTTGTAATGGTTGTTTCATCAATTTTAAGAAGAACAAGAAGACCTTTTACACACACAAATTACACTGACATGTGTGTTAATAACACATATTTCCAAATGTTACAAGATGTAAAAATTATCCATTTTGCCCAGTTTCCATTAGTTTAATGTGTTTAATGCTATTATTCTACTCCACGAAGTTACCTTTCTAAAGCAAATATAGGAAGGTCACTTTTTACCGCACTACACATATTTTACAAGTATTGTTACTAATTGCTTTTTACATAAATAAAAAAAAATATTATTATTATTATACTACACTACAATCCCAGTGGTAGGCCCATATACTGTATATATGAATGAAGTAAAACTAAGTAATTGATTAATGTGTCACAATTACACTTAGTTTGTGTGTTTGGCTATTAGAAAAAAAAAACAAGCGCGCGCTTGTTGATGACGTGTGTTGATTGGATTCCGGGCTCGCGGCTCGCTAAGAGGATTTAGGGCATAAAACCATCAACCTCCCGTCTTTCTGTTCGCTGCCGCCTCGTCGGTGCGTTGTTGTCCCCGCTGAACGATCTCTGCTGCCTTCACGGACACCGGGAGAGATGAGCATCGACTACAGCGTCTGGGATCACATCTACGTGTCCGACGACGAGGACGCGACCCATCCGTACGTGGACACGCCGAGCTTGTTCAGAATGAGACACCGGGTCAGCGGAGTGAGGCGTGTGTGTGGTAGCCGTGAGGTCTTCAGCCTGTTTTAGTTTACAGTCACCGACAACCGGGGGAACGAGTCCATGCAGACACCCACAGGTGCTGCGCAGAAACCCGCGACCGAGTCAGATGCTGCCAGCTAAAGACCTGAGTAGAGCACTTAAAAAAAAAGAAATGAAAGTTACACAGTTACAAAGTGGTTTATAGAAAGATGAAGAAGATGATTTCAATGTGGAACAGGCAACTTAAAAAGTGTAAAATAATAAGAAATTTGAAGAAAACACAAGAACCAAACACTAGAAAAGTGTTGACGGCTATCTAGATGATCTAATAGCCACTAGTTTAGACTATAAAAAAGTTGTGACAATATCTATTTTGCTTTTTTCAAGAGAGAATAATCAGAGCTTGACTAATATTACCATTTGATTTCAAATAGATATTTTGGTTGATAAATAACAAGAAAATGCAGCGAAGAAATGCCAAAGTTATGTTTTGAGGTCTTGGTAATAATAATAATAATGAGTTATGGTCCACTGAAGAGCCTTCTCTAGAGCTTACAACCATATCTCCATAAACTGCACTTGAAAGCTCTGGATAAAGCCAATAAGTGGACCTTGAGTCAAGATTTATTTTTTTTGGCAAAATGTCAGTTTGTCGGTCAGACCGCATTGACGAGTTTATTCTTCGACAGTAAAATATCATTAGTATATTTTAAATAAGAAAATGAATGTTAACCCGGGATGAAAAATTTGACCAGATTTTTGGGTCCCAATCCCAACTGCGCTGAAAACAAACCGAGAGGCGTAAAAACTGGTTTAGCTGCTTAATGCATCGGTGCAGCTCAGTCTGTGTGGCCCTGGTTCTGAGTGAATAATGAGCTTAGCTGCTGTCACGTGGCTAGTTAAGTGAACTGGTTTGTCGTCCCCATCACCCCCCTCTGGTTTCCCTCGTCTATTTCCAGTCCAGTAATTCTTAAATCTGATATCCGTGGAGAATCTGAGCTGATGTGGGGAAATTTATAATAATGACTCTGGCTGATTGAAACGTTGAACTCTTTTTGAACCTCAAATTAGGCCATGCATGCGTTTTTTAATTCATTCTGATGCATGCCCTCAACATGTTTCATTGCCCGACAACAGGCACGTCTTTCTCAATATGTTTGAGACTCTTCTCCCTCTGATTCATGAATGTTTTTAAATAAAAGATAGTCCTAGTTTTTCCTGTCTCTCGTGCACGCTTTTGTTTTGAATGTTTGAGTTCTAGTTTCTCTTAATTCGACTTTCTCATCACTTCTCTTCTTCCGACCCGATCCCCTTCGTCCTCTGTTCAACTTCCTCCGCCTGTTTCTTCTTTCATTTCTCTCTCTCATCCACTCCGGCCCGCCAACAACAGACTCGACTGGAGAAAATGGCCGATTTTCAGCAGAGAGGGGAAGATCTGGAGTGTAACGTGTTGGAATGCAAGAGGCAGCTGGAGGAAGCCCAAGGACGCCTTAAAGAGCTGGAGGAGGACGGACGGAGGGAGGGAGAGGAGGATGAGGAAGGAGAGGCCGAGCTGAAAAAAGCCCAGGCCGAGGTGAGAAAACTGAGGAAGGATAAGAAGTCGTTTGAGAAAACGATGGAAGAATACCGGCGAGAAGAAAAGAAACTGCCCTGGGACGTTGACAGTATCAGCAAAGAAGGTTTCAGCAAGGTGAGGCCTTCAGGGTCGCAAGATTTAGTGGGAAGTCTGACTCCGGATTCACCCGCTTTCTTTTTCTGGCTTTTTTCTAGAGCGTACTCAACATCAAGCCGGCAACAAAGGAGGAAACGGAGGAGGAAAAGGTGGAGAAGCACAAGACCTTTGTGGAGAAGTACGCAAAGGAAATCAAACACTTTGGTATGCTTTTTATTCTTGATGCATTTGTTGTCTTCGCCTTCCTGCTCCCTCACGCTGGCCCTTTCTTTCAAATGTGACCTTTCATTGTTGTTGTTTCAAACCCCGCCCCTCTTTTTGTATTCTCTAGTCCTAAGATTTTCAAAGGCACCAAACACATCAAAAACACTTGAAAAAAATGACACTCCTTCTCTGTTCTCCACTCAATATGGAGAAAAGTCTGTGTCAAAGTCACTAAAGAATATTTTGGTCTTTTTTTTTTGAGGCCATTGCATTCCCGTTTTTCCATTCTGTGTATTTGATATATAATTGGTTAGTTAGCTCTTGGTTAGTGGGCATTAATTGTATGTTGCATTGTGAGCTACTTAAGTCGCACTTTATACTGTATTACATATTATATTATATACTTTATTTTAAGTACAGAGTAATGTTGGCACATGTAACACAAGCCCCTTGATGGATATTGATAGTTTAAGTCATCATTAAAATTACAGTTTAAACTCTTTAAGTCAGTGTGTATAATAACCATTAGAAGTAGCGTATGGGGAAACACAATAGTCAACATTGGACACAAGGATAAATGTATAAATTGATGGAAACCTTGTGGTTTATTGTTTATTTTTGTGTCGTGTAGCCAAGAAAGCTGCTAATTGACGAGCTCTAAAAAAGGTGGATCGCCAAACACAAACTCACCATTTCTGAAAAAGGTCTACGGCAACGTCAGTTCTTTGAGTTCAAAACCCCAACCACTAAGTTCAGAACCCCAATCGCTGGAGTTAAAACCCCAATCGCTGGAGTTAAAACCCCAATCGCTGGAGTTCAAAACCCCAATCGCTGGAGTTCAAAACCCCAATCGCTGGAGTTCAAAACCCCAATCGCTGGAGTTCAAAACCCCAATCGCTGGAGTTCAAAACCCCAATCGCTGGAGTTAGAAACCCAACCGCTGGAGTTAGAAACCCAACCACTGGATTTCAGTCTGACTGCTCGTCTGTATGTCAACAGGCATGACGCGGCGCTGGGACGACAGTCAGAAGTATCTCTCAGACAACCCACATCTGGTGTGCGAAGAGACGGCCAACTGCCTCGTCGTCATCTGCATCGACTTTGAGATCGACGAGGTGAGTTGCTGTGAGAAAAGTGCGTAAGTGTGTAAACGACTGAAGCATCCCATAATCCTTTTAATTCTCCACGTTCTGGTAGAAACGTGCTCTGATGGAGCAGGTCGCCCACCAGGCCATCGTCATGCAGTTCATCTTGGATTTGGCTCGGACGCTGAAGGTCGACGCAAGAGGTTGCTTCAGACAGTTCTTCTCAAAGATCAAGGTCCGTAGTGAGCCAAACGTCTGTCTGTTGCATCTTGAATTTTTTGGGGTGGGGGGTGTTTTTTGTGGGAATTTGGCCAACGAAGTGTTTCCGGGCCCTCGGCAGACTGCGGACAAGCCGTACCGAGACGAGTTCGACCGCGAGCTGGAGCTGCTGAAGGAGCGGATCCGCGACTGTGCACAGGCTCGTAAGGAGAGCGCGACGAAGGAGCTCGAGGAAGAAGAGAGGCAGAAGAGACTCGGCCCCGGAGGTTTAGACCCCCTCGAGGTCTATAAATCACTACCAAAGGTAAACCGGTCTCACACACGCAGGCGTACGAAAAAGGTCTGGGTGTTTTCAGGGAGAAGTTCGTCACAGTGGTCAGCAGATGTTTGACCACTGTAAACCGTAGTTTAGAAGGTGGGCACTTCTTGAAATAACTGAAACAATATTAATACATTTTTGACACCGAACTTGCAAGAAGACACATGCAAAGGAGGTTGGGTTGTAGACGGTGTTTAAGGAAGTATTTCATGTTTTGTCCTGAGCCAGGCAATATTATTAAATTGTCAGATTTATAAATGGAGTATTAGGTTTACTCTAGTTGTCAATAGTTTAATAAAATGGTACCTATTTCAGGGGGGGGGGGTAATTTAGTCAATTATAGAAGTGAATTTAGTCGGTTATATACACTTTAAAAACGAAACTTTAATCATACATTAGACCGTATTCACAACCACTCTAGTTCAGCTTTCTCGAGTCGCCTTTTCTGCCCTTTTCAGCACTCGTCACTTATTATGTGTTTCAGTGCAGCGGATCTCAATATATAGTGTTGTGTGTTTGTTTTCAGGCAACTCGATGATAACATAAGCCAATTTAATAACCCAATCAATGAAACCTGGTTGGTAAGATCCAACCAAGTCTGTAAAATAGGAGGTTTCCACACTCCTCCATCCTGTAAACGAGGATGTACACTATGAGTCTATGTCAGTGATGCATGATATCACTAAATGAGTGGTCTTTGGTCGCTCTACATCCCTCGAGGCTGTGAGGGAAAACATCAGGCCTTTCCGAGCTTCTCCCATTCCATCCGTGTGTTGCTATAGCGGCTCAAGCTACAAGCCTGACGTGAGCTATTTGAAAACACAGCACAGATTTCAAAACCGTTGTTTGTAGACTTTGAAGTCTGTGTCTATTGATATGAACCGAGTTGCCGTTTGGATAATCGGAGGAGTCAATACACAGCTCAGCAGAATGGACTCCACCAGTCCGGCATGAGCGCTCTGTGTGCGAGGTAAATAGCATTGTTTACATTCCTTGAGGCGACACATTTTTCAGCTTCTCCTCAGTGCCATAAAGATTTTAAGTAAAATTAGATCCCAAAAAAACCGAGTACTGAAACATACATTTGATGTTTTGGATGACGGCTTTGCGTAAAATTGATCGTCTTCAAGCATTTTTCTCCGAAACCTCGCTCAGTTTTCAGCGCCGACACATCAATCTGCAGTCGTGAATTCGGCACGGTGTGTTTATCGGACCGTTTTTTTGGATAGTTTCTGTTTTGTCTTCTAGGAAATACAGAAGGGCTTCGATGATAAGAACATTCAGATGCTGCAGGAAGCCATCAACAAGATGGACCTGGAGGTGAGTGAGTTCGTAAGCTGAGCATCTGAGTCGATGAAAACAATCTGAAGACCAGAAGGCACAACATATATCTGTTCACTTGATTTGTTGTCTGCGTTTCTCCCTGCAGGAGGGAAAATACCACCTCCGGAGGTGTATTGACTCTGGACTGTGGGTCCCTGATTCAGGGGCGGAGGAGGAAGAGGAAGAAGCAGATGAGGAAGACGATTCATAAGAGAAGAGTGAACATCCTTTGTTAGTTGACAAAGTGATGCTTAATGCATGCAACATAATGTAAACATATTCAATTATATAGTTATGTAATTATTAATGTATATAGACTATGTGATATTTAAAATAAAACTGGAGTACCGGCTATGAAGTCTTATATTGCAGACAATTAATGACATTAGAATCAGCTGATTTGATACGAATCACCAGTTCACTCCTGTAGTTTACTAATCACCTTTTTAGAAAATAAATAAAACAGCTCTCACATTGCAGACCTTTCAACAGTTACTCAGTGGCTCATATTTTTTAAATACCATTTCAGTTGGCCGCGGTATCTTTATTAAATTATGGATAAGTCTTCCTTCTCTTCACACCTTCATCGATTGAAGACTGCAGCTTGAAAGATCACTTAAAATTCAGCCACCTGGTTTAATGAGTGTGACTCAGACATTGACTTATACACCTTTGACATATACAACAAATCCTCCAGACGTCATATTTCACTTGTTACTTGTTCTATTATTTCCATCACAGACACTTGACCGTTTACAGATCAAACAATCTTTTTGCTTCTGTTGTCAAACTGCGGCTCAACACCGCCACCTCAAGTCTGTTTGGGGACAGAACGCCCATAAACTCCATCAGAGGCCAGGGCCCTATTTTTCGTACCTGGCTAAACAAAGTCAGGCAAATGTCCTAATCTCCAGGTTAAATTAGCGAGATGATTGACATCAGGCTATCTGGGTTCTTCACGGCTGATCCGCGCTGAAACGGTCTTGTTAATTCTAGCCAGACGTCAGTCCTCTGGATAAATGCGCGTGTCCGTTCTTCTTCAGAAGGGATAATAATCGAGCACTGACACCACGATCTTCTAACAGTACAATGCCAAATAAACTCAGAGGAACCTTTTTTTATTTCTCCGATGAGAAGCAGGAGATGATCATGACGACATATGAGGAAGTCAATACCTTAATCATTCACAGCAAACGTGTTGCGAATATTCCAACGTTTTTGTAACATTGTTGCCGTGAACGCAGCTTAACATCGCCCCCGCTGCGAGACATAAGCGCCGCAAATATATCAGACAAGTTAAATGCGTCAGTGTTGGGAAAATGTATCTGCAAATTTTAAGTGCTTCATCACCCAGATCAATCAGATTATATTTACGAATAAATATATACTTATGAGGATATATGTACTGTATGCGCGTATGAATCATGTACTATATGTATATACATGTATGTGTATATTTCTATATAACTAGGAGTTTGAATATGTGTATGGGCGGATCAGTATATATGTATTATTCATAATCAGAAATTCAATCAATTGAAGCAGTGAAAAGAAATTGTGTGTGATTCTCTGTATTCTTATCATGAGTCCACCTTAATCATGTTCTACAATAATGATATGTATGGTGTACTAATAACACTGTCATATAATTATGAGTGCTTTCAACACATCCATAAGTTTCTTAAGCGCTAAATAAACTTAAGAACAGCGCGGCATGCAGCGGGTGAGAGTCTCTGTCTGTGAGACGGGTGATCGGCTGCGCCGTGTGGTGATCAGTGTCCGCGGCTCGAGAAGCTCTCGTAAATAAATGATTCCTTGAAGGCAGAATCTATAGCGCTGCGTACAGGAAGTCATGATAATGTGAGGACGGATCTTGGCGATCTCAATGAACTCTCTCCCAATAAAACTAATATAACTATATCGCTCCTTCATCAATGAGGAAGTGAGCTGCCTTTTTTGTCCGGTGGGAGTGGCCAGCTTATCCAGTGAATTTCAGTTAGCCTGCCCGGGAGCAGGTTTACATTTTTGGCTGTGTTGCTATGGTGATTTATCTAAGCTTGCTTCGAGAAACCGAATAAGCCAGACCTACGTCATCTTATCCTGACAATTAGCCCGCTAACTCAGTAAGCCAGGTACGAAAAATAGGGCCCTGGAGGATGGACACCAACCGGACATAGCTTCCTCACTTAACTTTTTTGCGACAGGCAAATTAAATCGACTGTTTGATTCAGACTGTCGAAGGTGAACGTGACGTACAGTATTTTCTTGACCTCACGGGCCACTTGTCTGGACGGTTTCTCAGTTCTGACCAATTAAGTTTCACCTTTTTCTTTCGTGAAGTTCCAAAAACAGGAGGCAAAGCAAAACTTGACTCAGTCCTCATCCTCCACCAACTTGATGTCCCAATATTTTGCGCTATCAAACACTAGTTTTTACAATGAAAAACCCTGTAGACTTCACAGCATCTTGCAAACACAATATTCTAAACCTGCTTTGGCCATATGCACCAAAAATGTTGGCAACCGTGGCACAGCACCTATAATTATGCTATTGGACTGTAAAGTGACCCAAACATATTTATTGTTTACATGTGGGACTGACTTCTTTTTGTGAAAAGGGATCTGGTGGCTGCAGGAAAAGGACGATAAAAAGGCATAATAGTTTCCCTACAAAGTCTAAACCTGGAGGAGGAAACACAACCTCCCAAACAGAGCTGGGGAAGAGGCGGGGCTTCTGCTGAAGAGGCGGTGCTTCTATGTCAAGTTCCTGAAGAGAAACTTAAAGTTTGTCAGTGCAACAGTCGAGACAAGTCTTTTTGTTTCTGTCGAAAGAAATATTACACTTTGCTCTTCGGTATTTTCTCAACAGCTGAACCAAATACTGGTGAGTGACAGCTGATGATATTTACTGTCTTTTGTAGATTTATAATAATTTGCTGTAAATAAGGAATGTCTATGTGTAAAATACGTTACTTAAGAAAGAATATAAACAATAAGGGGGCGGGAACCTTATGAAATTGTGTATTGTAACATGGGGAAAGTCACAGTTAGTTTAGTTAGTGTGTTCACATAGGAGATGTTGTAGGTAGGTCAGGATGAGCTCATAGTTCTACTCAAAATGGGGGCCATGCCAGATACCCCTTGTTACAGAAAAACAACTCGCTCAGTTACACAGGGGGGTGGAGAGGTGACGTCAAGTACGAGGAAGCAAAGTGTGCTGAGGTACCACCTTTGAACCAACCCAGATGCTGCCTCCACCTCGGTGAAACTGATAACCAATTGCACGCTGCAATGTTGAGCCAATGAGAGGCGATGATGGCCATTATATTGATCCATAATATGAAATGTTTTACACCGATCGGGGTGCATAATTTGAAGGCCGTTAGATAGTTTGGTGGACTGTGGACGCTGTGTTTTGTGCACCCTCGTATACACTGTACCATCAACTTTTTATTGAATTCGTTTTATTATAACTTACTGAATCCAGAACTTTTCTACGAGTCTACCACCCAAAGATTTCAGAACATAACAGTTTCAATAACTTAAAACAAAACTCACAGCTATAATCAAACAGGAAGTTACACTCTTTTCATTTCATTATGACACGTGGCCAGATGGCCTTAAGTGAAGACCTACAAGGAGTAAAGTCAAATTAAGCTGAAGTTCTAATAATTAATGATGTATTAAAATCGTTTTTAGTAACACTTTGACTTTTGTTCCCAGTGTGTAGATATGGCTGCTGCAAACTATCTGCCATCAGAAGATCAGTTTCTGTGCTCCGTCTGTCTGGATGTGTTCACTGATCCAGTCAGCACACCATGTGGACACAACTTCTGCAAAAAGTGCATCACTGAACACTGGAATATCAGTGGCAGGTGCCAGTGTCCCTTGTGTAATGAGGTTTTCACCACAAGACCGGATCTGAGGGTCAACACCTTGTTGTCTGAGATGGTTTCTCAGTTCAGACAGTCGGCTGAGATGATCCAGAGGAAACGACAGAAGATTCAGTTAGTGCTTTCTATGGTACGGCTTCTTAAAGAGACCTGAGAGCTCTGTCTGTTAGGCTCAGCGATGCAGTGAGAAGTTGGAATTTCCTTCAGAATGTAAATTACTAAACAAAGATTGCATTTATACTGATTTACATTTATTTTAGTTTTAAATTAGGATCTTTCTTACTTGTGGACTGTGGGTGTAACTCTGTTGATCTCTACAGATGTTAACAGGGAGGATGTCTTTCCTGAAATTATATTATGTTAAAGGAACAGTGTGTGACATTTAGGGGTATTAATTAGCAGCAATGGAATATAATACTCATAACTATGTTTTAATCAGTGTATAATCAACACAAACTAAGAATCGTAGTGTTTTCGTGAGCTTAGAAAAAGCCATGAATATCTACTTCCGGAGCGACTCGTCTTCCACATTCCGCCATCTTGCGCCGTCATGTTTCTACGGTAGCCCAGAAGGGACATTGGCTCTGGAGAGAGACATTCGCCTTTTACTTGATCTGAAGGTACGGATGCGTACAGAAACCCCGGTGATAAACTACCGGAAGATTGAAAAACCCCGACATTAGTACTCTTTAATGTTTTTTGTGTCAAAATGTTTTGAGCTTAGAAACAAGGAGGAATGGTCCACTCAGTTTACATCTACAGAAGGACGGTGTGGCTTTAAGAGAGATTGCATAAAATATATTGTTTAACCCATTTATACTTTTTTACTTTTATTTCATTGAATTACTATATTGTCTGTATACAGTTTTTTTCTCCATGTTTTCCATTGAAATCTTTCAATGGCTGTTGTGTCTGTGTATTATTCCACAATTACTAAATAACATTTGTTCAAAAGGCTTCCTAACTAGTCCATGACAGATTGTTTAAAATGAGTGACTTATTCAAGCATTGAGTCCTTTATCTTATTTCCTTATTTCTAAATCACTGCCCCATCAAGCAAACTGCCTGATCTCTTTTTTTATCATCAGAAATGTATTGAGCAATAACAATTTCCAACAATATATGCACATACTGTAATGGTAAAATATAGCATTGCTTATGTTACAACAGATTATAGAAGTTACATAGAGAAATTGTTCGTATCTAATGAAAAGGTACTAAGCAAATGTAAGCAGAAGTGATTTGAAGGCAATGGGCTTCTGTCCTGAGACGGCCTGCAAGCTAGCAGAGGTAACAACGTATCGCAATGTGCCTGGGAAAGCCCGTTTTAAGTATCGTTTGCAAAGCTAACATTGATAAGAGTTGATTGTATTGTGTTCTGAGAAAAATGCTTCCTCGGCCGAAACTATATCTGGTTTAGTCTAGTTCAGTTATACTAGTGTTCAAGTAAAAAAGGGTGTTACTTCTGATATGTAAAAATATACTGGTTACTTTTTTATGTTGAAGAAATCTTGCTGCAGACTGCAATGGTAGCTGTTACACGTTTCCTCCTTTCTTGCAAGAAATTAACGGAAAAAGACAACTTTGATTCTTGAGACTTTATTCCTCCTTCCCCGGGTGACAAAGAAAATCTTCCATCACAATACTTAGAGTGTAAAGATACACCAGACAAAGAGACTTGCACAGCATTCACGACGACAAGGCCAATGGATTAGAGACACGAAAACCAAACCAGCAATGACATGTAGAGAACGACAAAGAAACAGGCTGAAGACTCCATCAACACTCTGTATTATTAGTGCTCTTAATTTTTCTATCATTATTCTGCTTCCTGCTCTCATTGTATGACTCATTTATATCATATGCATTGATTGAGTTGTAATAGTATGTTGTTTATTCTGACCACATGACATCTGTTGCTCTCCATCCTGGGAGAGGATCCTCCTCTGTTCGTCTCCCTTATGGTTCTCCCTGTTTTCATCCCTGTTGAAGGGTTTTGTTTTGGGGAGTTTTTCCTGTTGCGATGGTTCAAGGACAGAGGAGGTTGTGTGCTGTACAGGTTGCAAAGCCCTCAGAGGCAACAATGTGACTGTGGGCTCTACAAATAAATTCAATTGAATTAAATATTAAATGAGGACAAAGCTGAAGAGGGTCCAGCAGTATACTGTAGATGTGAATCTTATTCTTATCTTATGATACTCAGAGATGAAAAAAATACAAATGTTTTCATGTGGCGAACTCCTGCAAAGACGACACAATTACTTCCTGAGCTTTCAGAGTAACACAGTATTACAGGGATCCTTAACTTGTTGAGATTGTTGTATCTCCTTCCTGCAAAACATTATTAAAGAGAACCAAACTGAACTCATCCTGCCCCAAAAGTGAGAGAGAAAATGTTGATGCATGAAAAGGTGAACAAATAGGCCAAGCACTGAGCTGAACTCTGGACTGACAGAGGGATTGTTGCAGAGCACGTTGAAGGGGCTTTTTGTCTTGTTCTTGCATGTTTGAATAACTTGTAAAGAATTAGCTTCTAAAGCTGAAAATATAGAAAGTAAAAAATCTGCAACAAACCCCGGTCCATCGTGATTTGCTCCTTAAAGACGAAATGCCTTTGTGTGACATGTGTATCACTAAAGTCATGTTCATACCTGAAGGAAGCAATAAAACCTCATAAACAAGCTGCAATAAGAGGTTGAGCGCTTCCTCATCACACCTTGACCTCTCAGATACAACTTGGTCAGAGCGACAGCGGAGCTGCAGTCGAGACAAGTGTCTGGGTTTCTGTCTAAAGGAATATTAAACTGACTTTTTCAGGTCTTTCTCAACAACTGACCAAATACTGGTGAGTGACAGCTGATCATATTGTCTGTGTTTCAATAACTAGCGTTAACACAAAAGTTGCAGCTCTAATTAAACAGGAAGTTACACTTCTGACACTGGTCAGATGGAAATCTCAGTTAAATAAACATAAATATTGCAGTAAGTATACTTTGAAATTGTTTACAAATAAAAATTACATGTGTAACAAAGCATTTTTTCACACTTTGACTTTTGTCCTCAGTGTGTAGATATGGCTGCTGCCAGCAATCTGCTGTCTGAAGATCAGTTTCTGTGCTCCGTCTGTCTGGATGTGTTCACTGATCCAGTCAGCACACCATGTGGACACAACTTCTGCAAGAAGTGCATCACTGAACACTGGAATATCAGTGACAGGTACCAGTGTCCCTTGTGTAATGATGTTTTCACCATGAGACCGGATTTGAGGGTTAATACTTTGTTGTCTGAGGTGGTTTCTCAGTTCAGACAGTCGGCTCAACAGAAAGCCAGCAGCAGCAGCTCAGAGCAACAAGAGTCCAAACCAGCAGAAGTTCCCTGTGACGTCTGCACTGGAACCAAACTGAAGGCCCTGAAGTCCTGCCTGGTGTGTCTGGAGTCCTACTGTGAGACTCACCTGGAGCCTCATCTGACAGCTTCAGGCCTGAAGAGACATCAGCTGATGGACCCTGTGGAGAACCTGGAAGGCAGGATGTGTACGAAGCACGATAAACCACTGGAGCTGTTCTGTAAGACCGACCAGACATGTGTCTGCATGCTCTGCATCTGTTCAGACCACAAGATGCACGATGTTGTTCCTCTGAAAGAAGGATATGAAGGAAAGAAGGTCGAGCTGGAGAAGACAGAGGCTGAAATTCAGGAGATGATCCAGAAGAGACGACTGAAGATTCAGGAGGTCAAACACATAGTGGAGCTCAGTGAGGAAGATGCAGACAGAGAGAAAGCAGAAGGTGTTCAGGTCTTCACTGATCTGAAGGAGTCTGTTGAGAGAAAACTGAATGAGCTCATCAATACGATAGAAGAGAAGCAGAGAACAACAAAGAAACAGGCTGAATACTCCATCAAAGAGCTGGAACAGGAAATCTCTGAGCTGATGAAGAGGAGCACTGAGGTGGAGAAGCTCTCCCTCTCTGAAGACCACCTCCACCTTCTCCAGAGCTTCCAGTCCCTAAACATCCACCTCCCACCACCCACCAAGGACTGGACAAAGGTCAGTGTTCCTCCAGCATCATATGAGGGGACTGTGAGGAGAGCTGTGTCTCAGCTGGAGGAGACGCTCAGTGAAAAGATGAAGAAGCTGGTTGCTGAAGCTGAGCTGAAGAGGGTCCAGAAGTTTGCAGTGGATGTGACTTATGATCCTGATACAGCTTATCCTGAACTCATCCTGTCTGATGAAGGCAAACAAGTATGTCATGGTGATGTGAGGAATAATCTCCCAAACAACCCAGAGAGATTTACTCACTATATTTGCGTCCTGGGAAAGCAGAGTTTCTCTTCAGGCAGATTTTACTTTGAGGTTCAAGTTAAAGGAAAGACTGAATGGGATTTAGGAGTGGTCACAGAGTCGATCAACAGGAAGGGACTCATCACAATGAGCCCTCAGAATGGTTACTGGACTATATGTTTGACAAATGAAAATGAGTATGAAGCCCTTGAAGCCCCTCCAGTTCTTCTCTCTCTGAAGTCTCAGCCTCAGAAGGTGGGGGTGTTTGTGGACTATGAGGAGGGTCTGGTCTCCTTCTATGACGTAGAAGCTGCAGCTCTTATCTACTCCTTTACTGGCTGCTCCTTCAAGGAGGAACTCTTCCCATTATTCAGTCCTGGTCCTAATCGTCGTGGTAAAAACTCTCCACATCTGATCATCTCTCCTGTGAATTAAACTGCCTGATCTTTTTTACGATCAGAAATTCCCTGAACAATAATGCATGGCCAACAAATCATATTCACATCAAAGTAGTCTTCATACTTCCAGTGTATTTATACACCAGACAAAGTTGTAATACTACAATACTGACACATTGGTCAATATGTGGACGCCATCCATCCATCCATCCATTTTCGGTCGCTTATCCGGGGTCGCGTCGCGGTGGCAGCAGGTTCAGCAGGCCCACCCAGGCTTCCCTCTCACCTGCAACACTTTCCAGCTCATTTTGGGGGATCCCGAGGCGTTCCAAGGCCAGCCGGGAGATATAATCCCTCCAGCGTGTCTTCGGTCTTCCCCGGGGTCTCCTACCAGTTGGACGTGCCTGGAAAACCTCTAATGGGAGGCGTCCAGGAGGCATCCTGACTAGATGCCCGAACCACCTCGGCTGACTCCTTTCGACACGAAGGAGCAGCGACTCGACTCCAAGCTCCCTCCTGATGTCCGAGCTCCTTACCCTATTTCTAAGGCGGAGGAAGCTCATTTCAGCCGCTTGTATCCGAGACCTCGTTCTTTCGGTCACGACCCAGAGTTCGTGACCATAGGTGAGGGTTGGAACGTAGACCAACCAGTAAATGGAGAGCTTCGCCTTCCGGCTCAGCTCCCTCTTCACCAAGACGGACCGGTACAGCGCCTGTTTTACTGCTGCAGCCACACCGATCCGCCTGTCCATCTCCTGCTCCACCTTACCCTCACTCGTGAACAAGACCCCGAGATACTTGAACTCCTTCGCTTGGGGTAGGCAGTTTGTCCCCACCTGGAGGGAGCAGTCCACCGGTTTCCGGCAGAGCACCATGGCCTCAGATTTGGAGGTGCTAACTCTCATCCCTGCCGCTTCACACTCGGCTGCAAAACGCCCCAGTGAATGCTGGAGGTCACGGTCCGAGGAGGCAAACAGGACCACATCATCCGCGAACAGCAGAGATGCGATCCCGAGACTCCCGAACCGGATCTTCTCCGCCCCCTGGCTGCGCCTAGATATCCTGTCCATGAAAGTCACAAACAGGACCGGTGATAAAGGGCAACCCTGGCGGAGACCAACACCCACCGGGAACGTGTCTGACTTACTACCGAGGATACGAACACAGCTCCTACTGCAGGCGTAGAGAGACCGGATGGCCCGGGCCAACGGGTCCGGCACCCCATACTCCCGCAGCACCCCCCACAAAACCCCCCGAGGGACCCGGTCGAAAGCCTTCTCCAAGTCCACAAAGCACATGTAGACTGGTTGGGCAAACTCCCAGGACCCCTCCAGTAGTCTTGCGAGGGTAAAGAGCTGGTCCACTGTTCCACGGCCGGGACGGAATCCACACTGGATGGACGCCAATGAATTAAAAACATAAAAACAAACCAAACAATGACAGACTGATACATTTTGAAACACAAGTCTTAATGTCATTTATGGTAATAAATGTACATATTTAGTGATAATATCTCTTGTGAACTTGTTTTCATCTGAATATGATTTGTCAGTAATCATTTTGTGTCACTCAAACAGCTTCAGGGTTAAAACATGAACATAAAAAGTATCTTTAAGTATGTGTCACTCTTATAAAGGGTGGATTGTTTTCTATTGTAAGGCTTCTTAAAGAGACCTGAGAGCTCTGTCTGTTACGCTCAGCGATGCAGAGAGAAGCTGAAATTGCCTTCAGAATGTAAATTAATGGACAACGGTTGCAACTGTAGTGATTTATATTTTATTTGGTCTTAAATTAGCATTTTACTTAGCTACTTGTGGACTGTGGGTGTAACTCTGTTGATCTCTACAGATGTTAACAGGGAGGATGTCGTTCCTCAAATTATATTATGTTAAAGGAACAGTGTGTGACATTTAGGGGGATTAATTAGGAGCAATGGAATATAATAGTCATAACTTTGTTTTAATCAGTGTATAATCACCTCAAACTAAGACTCGTAGTGTTTTCGTTAGCTTAGAAAAAGCCATGTATATCTACTTCCGGAGCGACTCGTCTTCCACATTCCGCCATCTTGAGCCGTCATGTTCCTACGGTAGCCCAGAAGGGACATTGGCTCTGGAGAGAGACATTCGCCTTTTACATGATCTGAAGGTACGGATGCGTTCAGAAACCCCGGTGATTAACTACCGGAGTATTAATGAGCCCCGACATTAGTACTCTTTAATGTTTTGGTGTCAACATGTTTTGCACTTAGTAAAAGGAAGAATGGTCCACTCAGTTTAAATCTGCAGACAGGCGATGTGGCTTTAAGAGAGATTGTATAACATATATTGTTTAACCCATTCATCTTTTTTTACTTTTGACCTTTTATTTCATTGAATTTCTCTATTGCCTGTATTAGATTTTTCTTCTTCATGTTTTCCATTAAAATATTTCAATGGCTGTTCTATCTGTGTATTATTCCATAATTACTCAATACAAATTGTTAAAAAGGCTTCCCAACTAGTTCATGACAGATTGTTTAAAATGCTTAACTTATTCAAGCATTGAATCCTTTATCTTAAATCCTTATTTCTAAATCTCTGCCCCATCACGTAAACTGCCTGATCTTTTTTCTTATCATCAGACATGTATTGAGCAATAACAATGAAGCATTTCCAACAATATATGCACGTCTTTGAAGTGTAAAGATACACCTTTAAACTATAGAAAGTAAAAAATCTGCAACAAACCCCGGTCCATCGTCGCTTTCATTGGTGGTTGATAAGCTAAACCCAGACTTGTATTTGTAAGACTCATCCTGCCCTAAAAGAGAGAGAACATGTTGATGCATGAAAAGGTGAACAAATAGGCCAAGCACTGAGCTGAACTCTGGACTGACAGAGGGATTGTTGCAGAGCACGTTGAAGGGGCTCGTTGTCTTGTTCTTGCATGTTTGAAAAACTTGTAAAGAATTAGCTTCTACAGCTGAAAATATAGAAAGTAAAAAATCTGCAACAAACCCTGGTCCATCGTCGCTTTGCTCCTTAAAGACAAAAGGCCTTTGTGTCACATGTGTGTCACAAAAGTCATGTTCATACCTGAAGGAAGCAATAAAACCTCACTGCTATGTGAAGAGGAATCTCAGAAAAAGAAACTGTTTGTTGAAATGTTTATTTTGTAACTGCAGTCTTGTCTATAAAATCCCCAAAGTTGTGGTGTGCTTCCCTCCTGTGACCAGTAGATGGCAGCACAGCACACATCAGAGAGGAGCGTTTGTTAAGAGGCGAAGCAACACTGAGGAGGAGAGCTCCTACGTCACACTCCAGAAACGAAAGTTAAGAGTCAGAGTGGCAGAAACACTGCAGTCGAGACAAGTCTCTGCTTTTCTCTCAAAGACTATTCAAAGTGACGTCATCAGGTTTTTCTCAACAACACAACAGAGTCTCTTCCAAACACTGGTGAGTACATCTGATCATATTTACACCTTTAATTACCAGGATTAACCCTTAAAACTTTACCTTTACGCAGGCTGGAAGTTCCTCTCTGATCACTTCATACCTGATGAATTATTAACAATATAACTATGTCTGTCTGTCCAAAGTCCCACAACACAGAAACTCACTTTAACAGCTTTGAAGTGTCTCAGGAGGACTTTAGTAACTTGTAACTGAATCTCTGTGGTTTTAAGTTTAGTCTCACTCCTCGCCTGGAATGAAGACGAGAACAGCAGCAGGGGTGTTGACAAAAAACTGCAGTCAAGTCTCTGGCCCAATCCCAACCTCCACCCTCACGGACTCACAGACTTTGAGGCGCTCCCACAAAGTCCATGAGGGTTTAGTTCTGTCCCATTGTCACATCGCCGAGTGCTTGAGGGCTCTGGTAGACATGTTGGGCCCTTTATGAACGCTTTACCCACAATTAATTGCAATGTGACGTTAAACACGCAGTTACCAATGGAAGAATGGAGACATAAAAAGAAAAATAGCCCGATAAGATCAGCCCGATAAATAACATTGATTTACACAACAACATTAAGGGTTAAAGATGGAACATGAAAACACATGAAATCAGAGGAATGCCAGCAGAGATTATATATAATATTTTTGACTCAAATGTATTCATCAAACATTTCAATTTGACAAAAAACGAGTAAATAGATGATTTGAAATGACTTTTCATCTCGCGAGGAAAGAGCCTGAAGACGTTTAAATCAGGGAATAAAAAGTATAAAATAAATACCAAAAGTGTACACAATATTTTTGTATGTAGTAATGGTCACGTGATATGTTTCAGCAAAGTGTTGTCCCATTCATTGGCCCAATCCCAATGTCCCCCCTAAACCCTCAAACCCTGAAAACTCAGGGATTTACTGACATCACCTGCTAAGTGGCTGAGTGTGAGAGTCTGTGAGGGCTTGAACTGGTGTGAATAATAAACAAATATTGTGTACAATTGGGTATTCATTTATTCACTGATTTGAACGTCTTCCTCACAAGATGAGAAGTCATTTAAAATGATCTATTTACTTGTTTTTGTCAAAACGAAATGTTTGATGAATGTGATGAATTTGATCAATGCAGAGACGCGAATGGTTGCGGAAAAGCAAATTTTCCGGCGGCGCCGCGTTTGACGAGGCGCGAATTCGCGAGGCTTAAGCCAATCAGCGTTGAGAAGCTCCGCCCGTCATCACCACCGTCTTGTCGTTGCTGAATCAAACTGTTGCTACGCCGACTGAAGTAGGATTGGGATTGGGCCGGACAGTTTTCAGCTGCCTCCAAATATTACACAGGAAGTCACAGAACCAGTCACTTCCTGTTAGTTACGATCTGTAGACTACTTGTAGTTTACAGACCTCGTTCTGATTCATTCATTTGTGTTTGTAAATATATATTTATGTAGAAATGTGCGTGTAGCTGCATCCTTTGTTCTTTTTATGTCTGCCTGTGAAATACATTACTATTTGTTTTGATGTGTGTTGTATAAATAAGCTTTAATATTATCAACCACACAAAATATGTTTTCAGATCAAACATGAGACTAATAATCAACAATTGAGCGTTAAGTATAACAATTACACATACAATGAGGATGTTCTACAACGCGTGGTGTTTGCTGTCAAATCTAAGAGCCAATCAGCTCTCTGATCTGTCGACAGCCAGGCGTTTCCCATCATGCACTGGGCAACGCAGTTAGTGGAGAGCTACTGCGACGCCTGGCTCTAAAATCGAAGGCCGCCTCGCTCTCGTGAGATTATCGTTGACCACGTGTGCTTGACGTCAGAGCAAGTCGGGATCAAGTCGGACACAAATCTAACCGGCATGCATTGTGCACCGATCGGCGGCGATCGATTCTGCGCAGAACTGGCTCATCTCGAACAATCCTATTGTTTCTCTTCATTGATCACTTGATCTATTTCCTCTGGTTGTTTCACAATAAAGGCTTTCTACCAGCGGGAGGCTTTTATTGTGAAGCAGCTGGAGGAAATGTGATGTGTTTGTCATCGCGTGAGCAGAGCTTTGTTGTCAGTGCAGTTTAATTCACATTGGACTTATTCTGTGCTGTTTTGCAAGAGGAGCAAGGTTGAGTCTGTCGGCACGACTTTGATCTTGGTTGCTTCCAGAAAGTTCAAAGATATAAAAATGATCACACTGGTTTCCTTTTTGAAAAAATATATAAACTCTGTTTTTAATTATTTATTTTTTATTCTTTTCTTCGCCAATGTGTGTAGATATGGCTGCTGCAAACTATCTGCCATCTGAAGATCAGTTTCTGTGCTCCGTCTGTCTGGATGTGTTCACTGATCCAGTCAGCACACCATGTGGACACAACTTCTGCAAAAAGTGCATCACTGAACACTGGAATATCAGTGACAGGTGCCAGTGTCCCATGTGCAAAGAGGTCTTCACCACAAGACCGGATTTGAGGGTCAACACTTTGTTTTCTGAGATGGTTTCTCATGTCAGACAGTCGGCTCCACAGGAAGCCAGCAGCAGCAGCTCAGAGCAACAAGAGTCCAAACCAGGAGAAGTTACCTGTGACGTCTGCACTGGAACCAAACTGAAGGCCCTGAAGTCCTGCCTGGTGTGTCTGGTCTCCTACTGTGAGACTCACCTGGAGCCTCATCTGACAATGTCACGCCTGAAGAGACATCAGCTGATCGACCCTGTGGAGAACCTGGAAGGCAGGATGTGTACGAAGCACGATAAACCTCTGGAGCTGTTCTGTAAGACCGACCAGACATGTGTCTGCATGCTCTGCATCTGTTCAGATCACGATACGCACAAGTTTGTTCCTCTGAAAGAAGAATATGAAGGAAAGAAGGTCGAGCTGGAGAAGACAGAGGCTGAAATTAAGGAGATGATCCAGAAGAGACGACTGAAGATTCAGGAGGTCAAACACATAGTGGAGCTCAGTGAGGAAGATGCAGACAGAGAGAAAGCAGAAGGTGTTCAGGTCTTCACTGATCTGAAGGAGTCTGTTGAGAGAAAACTGAATGAGCTCATCCATACGATAGAAGAGAAGCAGAGAGCAACAAAGAAACAGGCTGAATACTCCATCAGAGAGCTGGAACAGGAAATCTCTGAGCTGATGAAGAGGAGCACTGAGGTGGAGAAGCTCTCCCTCTCTGAAGACCACCTCCACCTTCTCCAGAGCTTCCAGTCCCTAAACATCCACCTCCCACCACCCACCAAGGACTGGACAAAGGTCAGTGTTCCTCCAGCTTCATATGAGGGGACTGTGAGGAGAGCTGTGTCTCAGCTGGAGGAGACTCTCATTGAAGAAATGAAGAAGCTGGTTGAAGATGAGCTGAAGACGGTCCAGAAGTTTGCAGTGGATGTGACTCTTGATCCTGATACAGCTCATCCTGAACTCATCCTGTCTGATGACGGAAAAAAAGTACGTCATGTTGATGTGAGGAAGAATCTCCCAAACAACCCAGAGAGATTTACTTACTATATTTGTGTCCTAGGAAAGCAGAGTTTCTCTTCAGGTAGATTTTACTTTGAGGTTCAAGTTAAAGGAAAGTCTGAATGGTATTTAGGAGTGGTCACAGAGTCGATCAACTCAAAGGAAAACATCACACTGAGCCCTCAGAATGGTAACTGGATTATACGGTTGAGAAATGGAAATGAGTACAAAGCTCTTGATGACCCTCCAGTTGTTCTCTCCCTGAAGTCTCGGCAACAGAAGGTGGGGGTGTTTGTGGACTATGAGGAGGGTCTGGTCTCCTTCTATGACGTAGAAGCTGCAGCTCTTATCTACTCCTTTACTGGCTGCTCCTTCAAGGAGGAACTCTTCCCATTCTTCAGCCCTGGTCCTAATCATGGTGGTAAAAACTCCACCCCTTTGATCATCTCTCCTGTCATTTAAACTGCCTGACCTTTTTTATAATCAGAAATTCCCTGAACAATGATGCATGACGAACAATACATATTCACATTAAAGTAGTCTTTATACGTCCAGTGTATTTATACACCAGACAAAGTTTTAATACTACAATACCGACAGCGGTCAATATTTGGACACCAATGAATTCAAAACATAAAAACAAACCAAACAATGACAGACTGATACATTTTGAAATATTAAGACTCAATGTCATTTATGGTCATACATGAAAAGAAAAGAAAAAAGAAAGAAACATGCACTTTATTAATCCCCTTGGGGAAATTCTTCTCTGCATTTGACCCATCCTTGGTTAAGGAGCAGTGGGCTGCCCTGTGAGGCGCCCGGGGATGTCATTTATGGTAATACGGGTAAATATTTAGTGATAATATCTCTTGTGAACTTGTTTTCATCTAAATTTGATTTGTCAGTAATCATTTGTGTCACTCAAACAGCTTCAGGGTTAAAACATGAACATAAAAAGTATCTTTAAGTATGTGTCACTCTTATAAAGGGTGGCATGTTTTCTATTGTAAGGCTTCTTAAAGAGACCTGAGAGCTCTGTCTGTTACGCTCAGCGATGCAGAGAGAAATTGAAATTGCCTTCAGAATGTAAATTAATGGACAAAGGTTGCAACTGTACTGATTTATATTTAATTTTGTCTTAAATTAGCATTTTACTTAGCTACTTGTGGATTGTGGGTGTAACTCTGTTGATCTCTACAGATGTTAACAGGGAAGATGTCTTTCCTTTAAATTATAGTATGTTAAAGGAACAGTGTGTGACATTTAGGGGGATTATTAGCAGCAAAGGAATATAATTTTCATAACTCTGTTTTAATCAGTGTATAATCACTTCAAACTAAGACTCGTAGTGTTTTCGTTAGCTTAGAAAAAGCCATGTATATCTACTTCCGGAGCGACTCGTCTTCCACATTCCGCCATCTTGCACCGTCATGTTTCTACGGCAGCCCAGAAGGGACACTGACTCTGGAGAGAGACATTCGCCTTTTACATGATATGAAGGTACGGATGCGTTCAGAAACCCCGGTGATAAACTACCGGAGGATTGAAAAGCCCGACATTTGTACTCTTTAATGTTTGGTGTCAAATGTTTTGGGTTAGTAAACAAGGAAGAATGGTCCACTCAGTTTAAATCTGCAGACAGAAGATGTGGCTTTAAGAGAGATTGCATAAAATATATTGTTTAACCCATTTATACTTGTTTACTTTTATTTCATTGAATTTCTATATTGTCTGTATAAATTTTTTTTCTTCATGTTTTCCATTAAAATCGTTCAATGGCTGTTGTGTCTGTGTATTATTCCATAATTACTAAATAACATTTGTTCAAAAAGGCTTCCTAACTAGTTCATGACAGATTGTTTAAAATGCGTGACTTATTCAAGCATTGAATCCTTTATCTTATTTCAAAATCTCTGCCCCATCAAACAATCTGCCTGCTCTTTTTTTTTATCATCAGAAATGAATTGAGCAATAACAATGAACAATTTTCAACAATATATGCACGTCTTTGAAGTGTAAAGATACACCAGACAAAGTTACTTACTTACAGTCTTTATGCTCAGCTAAAGCTAAAAATGTCTTGGACCTCTTTAATGAACACTCAGAGATGAAACAAATACAAATGTTCTCATGTGGCGGACTCCTGCAAAGACAACACAATTACTTCCTGAGCTTTCAGAGTAACGCAGTATTACAGGGATCCTTAACTTGTTGAGATTGTTGTATCACCTTCCTGCAAAACATTATTAAAGAGAGCAAAGAATGGAGGAATATTAGTTTTTAATTTTTTTTTGGTAAATTGACATTCATTGGTGGTTGATAAGCTAAACCCAGACTTGTATTTGTAAGACTCATCCTGCCCCAAAAGAGAGAGAAAATGCTGATGCATGAAAAGGTGAACAAATTAGCCAAGCACTGAGGTGAACTCTGGACTGACAGAGGGATTGTTGCAGAGCACGTTGAAGGGGCTGTTTGTCTTGTTCTTGCATGTTTGAATAACTTGTGAAGAATTAGCTTCTACAGCTGAAAATATAGAAAGTAAAAAATCTGCAACAAATCCCGGTCCATCGTCGCTCCTTGAAGACGAAATGCATTTGTGTCACATGTGTATCACTAAAGTCATGTTCATACCTGAAGGAGGCAATAAAACCTCATAAACAAGCTTCAATAAGAGGTTGAGCAACACTAACAAGAGGAGCGCTTCCTCGTCACAACTTGACCCTTTTCAGGTCTTTCTCAACAACTGACCCAAATACTGGTGAGTGACAGCTGATCATAATGTCTGTGTTTCAATAACTAGCGTTAACACAAAGGTTGCAGCTCTAATTAAACAGGAAGTTACACTTCTGACACTGGTCAGATGGAAATCTCAGTTAAATTAACATATCTGTTGAATTCAATACCATTTTATGTTATATCGCAGTAATCATACTTTGAAATTGTTTACAAATAAAAATGACATGTGTAACAAAGCATTGTTTTGTATCACTGCAGTAAAATCATGTGAAGAAGAAACTGTTGAATTTTTTTTTTTATAACTGGAGTCTTGTCCATAAAACCCCAAAGTTGTGGTGTGCTTCCCTCCTGTGACCAGTAGATGGCAGCACAGCACACATCAGAGAGGAGCGTTTGTTAAAGGATTGAACAGACTGCACACTATTCAACTTCCTCCTCTGATTCACAACAAATATAGATAAGAAGTAAGTATAACATGAGGAGGTTAGAGCTTTGCAGTGAGCTGAGGTGTGACTGCCAGTAAGATTGTTGCAGAGCTGCTTTGGACTGTAAAGTGACACAAACATATTTATTGTTTACATGTGGGACTGACTTCTTTTTTGTAAAAAAGGTTCTGGCGGCTGCAGGAAGAGGAATATAAAAAGACATAATAGTTTCCCTAGAGATTAAACTGCCACATGTCTGGAACTACAGTAAAGTCTAAACCTGGAGGAGGAAACACAACCTCCCAAACAGAGCTGCTGAAGAGGCGGGGCTTCTGCGTCACGTTCCTGAAGTGAAACTAAATGTTTTGTCAGAGCAACAGTCGAGACAAGTCTCTGTGTTTCTGTCGAAAGAAATATTACACTTTGCTTGTAGGTAATTTCTCAACAGCTGACCCAAATACTGGTGAGTGACAGCTGATGATATTTACTGTGTTTCAATAACTTAAAACAAAACTCACAGCTCTAATCAAACAGGGAGTTACTCTTTTCATTTCATTATGACACATGGTCAGATGGCCTTAAGTGAAGACTTAAAAGAAGTAAAGTCAAATTAAGCTAAAGTTCTAATAATTAATTATGTTTTTTAATAGTTTTTAGTAACACTTTGACTTTTGTCCTCAGTGTGTAGATATGGCTGCTGCCAGCAATCTGCTGTCTGAAGATCAGTTTCTGTGCTCCGTCTGTCTGGATGTGTTCACTGATCCAGTCAGCACACCATGTGGACACAACTTCTGCAAGAAGTGCATCACTGAACACTGGAATATCAGTGACAGGTACCAGTGTCCCTTGTGTAATGAGGTTTTCACCACAAGACCGGATCTGAGGGTCAACACCTTGTTGTCTGCGGTGGTTTCTCAGTTCAGACAGTCGGCTCCACAGAAAGCCAGCAGCAGCAGCTCAGAGCAACAAGAGTCCAAACCAGCAGAAGTTCCCTGTGACGTCTGCACTGGAACCAGACTGAAGGCCCTGAAGTCCTGCCTGGTGTGTCTGGCCTCCTACTGTGAGACTCACCTGGAGCCTCATCTGACAATGTCAGGCCTGAAGAGACATCAGCTGATCGACCCTGTGGAGAACCTGGAAGGCAGGATGTGTACGAAGCACGATAAACCTCTGGAGCTGTTCTGTCAGACCGACCAGACATGTGTCTGCATGTTCTGCACTGTGTTAGACCACAAGATGCACAATGTTGTTCCTCTGAAAGAAGGATATGAAGGAAAGAAGGTCGAGCTGGAGAAGACAGAGGCTAAAATTCAGGAGATGATCCAGAAGAGACGACTGAAGATTCAGGAGGTCAAACACATAGTGGAGCTCAGTGAGGAAGATGCAGACAGAGAGAAAGCAGAAGGTGTTCAGGTCTTCACTGATCTGAAGGAGTCTGTTGAGAGAAAACTGAACGAGCTCATCAATACGATAGAAGAGAAGCAGAGAACAACAAAGAGACAGGCTGAAGACTCCATCAGAGAGCTGGAACAGGAAATCTCTGAGCTGATGAAGAGGAGCACTGAGGTGGAGAAGCTCTCCCTCTCTGAAGACCACCTCCACCTTCTCCAGAGCTTCCAGTCCCTAAACATCCACCTCCCACCACCCACCAAGGACTGGACAAAGGTCAGTGTTCCTCCAGCATCATATGAGGGGACTGTGAGGAGAGCTGTGGTTCAGCTGGAGGAGACTCTCAGTGAAAAGATGAAGAAGCTGGTTGCTGAAGTTGAGCTGAAGAGGGTCCAGAAGTTTGCAGTGGATGTGACTCTTGATCCTGATACAGCAAATCCTTACCTCATCCTGTCTGATGACAGGAAACAAGTACGTCGTGGTGAAGTGAAGAAGAATCTCCCAAACAACCCAGAGAGATTTACTCACCATATTTTTGTCCTTGGAAAGCAGAGTTTCTTTTCAGGCAGATTTTACTTTGAGGTTCAAGTTAAAGGAAAGACTGAATGGTTTTTAGGAGTGGCCACAGAGTCGATCAACAGGAAGGGATTTGTCACACTGAGCCCTCAGAATGGTAACTGGATTATATGGTTGACAAATGGAAATGAGTACACAACTCTTGATGACCCTCCAGTTGTTCTCTCCCTGAGGTCTCGGCCTCAGAAGGTGGGGGTGTTTGTGGACTATGAGGAGGGTCTGGTCTCCTTCTATGACGTAGAAGCTGCAGCTCTAATTTACTCCTTTACTGGCTGCTCCTTCAAGGAGGAACTCTTCCCATTATTCTATCCTGGTCCTTATTATGGTGGTAAAAACTCTCCACCTCTGATCATCTCTCCTGTGAACTAAACTGCATCTTTTTTACGATCAGAAATTCCCTGAACAATAATGCATGGCCAACAATTCATATTCATATTAAAGTAGTCTTCATACTTCCAGTGTATTTATACACCAGACAAAGTTGTAATACTACAATACTGACACAGCGGTCAATATTTGGACACCAATGAATTAAAAACATAAAAACAAACCAAACAATGACAGACTGATAAATTTTTTAAATATAAAGTATTAATGTTATTTATGGTAATACATGTACATATTTAGTGATAATATCTCTTGTGAACTTGTTTTCATCTGAATATGATTTGTCATTAATCATTTGTGTCACTCAAACAGCTTCAGGGTTAAAACATGAACATAAAAAGTATCTTTAAGTATGTGTCACTCCTATAAAGGGTGGATTGTTTTCTATTGTAAGGCTTCTTAAAGAGACCCGAGAGCTCTGTCTGTTACGCTCAGCGATGCAGAGAGAAATTGAAATTGCCTTCAGAATGTAAATTACTAAACAAAGGTTGCAACTGTATTGATTTACATTTATTTTTGTTTTAAATTAGCATTTTACTTACTTGTGGACTGTGCTTGTAACTCTGTTGATCTCTACAGATGTTAACAGGGAGGATGTATTTCCTTTAAATTATATTATGTTAAAGGAACAGTGTGTGACATTTAGGGGGATTATTAGCAGCAAAGGAATATAATATTCATAACTATGTTTTAATCAGTGTATAATCACCTCAAACTAAGACTCGTAGTATTTTCGTTAGCTTAGAAAAAGCCATGTATATCTACTTCCGGAGCGACTCGTCTTCCACATTCTGCCATCTTGAGCCGTCATGTTGCTACGGCAGCCCAGAAGGGACATTGGCTCTGGAGAGAGACATTCGCCTTTTACAAGATCTGAAGGTACGGATGCGTTCAGAAACCCCGGTGATGAACTACCGGAGGATTGAAAAGCCCCGACATTAGTACTCTTTAATGTTTTTTTGTCAATATGTTTGGGGTTTAGTAAACAAGGAAGAATGGTCCACTCAGTTTAAATCTACAGAAGGACGGTGTGGCTTTAAGAGAGATTGCATCAAATATATTGTTTAACCCATTTATACTTTTTTACTTTTATTTCATTGAATTTCTATATTGTCTGTATACATTTTTTATCTTCATGTTTTCCATTAAAATCTTTCAATGGCTGTTCTGTCTGTGTATTATTCCACAATTACTAAATAACGTTTTCTTCAAAAGGCTTCCTAACTAGTTCATGACATATTGTTTAAAATGCGTGACTTATTCAAGCATTGAGTCCTTTATCTTATTTCCTTATTTCTAAATCTCTGCCCCATCACGCAAACTGCCTGATCTTTTTTTTTTTATCATCAGAAATGTATTGAGCAATAACAATTAAGAATTTCCAACAATATATGCACATACTTGGAGTGTAATGATACACCTGACAAAGCTAACATTGATGACAAAGATGGGTGACAAAGAAAATCTTCCATCACAATACTTAGTGTAAAGATACACCAGACAAAGAGACTTACACAGCATTCACGACGACAAGGCCAATGGATTAGAGACACGAAAACCAAACCAGCAATGACATGTAGAGAACGACAAAGAAACAGGCTGAAGACTCCATCAACTCTGTATTATTAGTGCTCATGATTTTTCTATCATTATTCTGCTTCCTGCTCTCATTGTATGACTCATTTATATCATCTGCATTGATTGATTGTGTTGTAATTCGATTATGTTGTTTATTCTGACCACATGACATCTGTTGCACTTCTGTCCATCCAGAGAGAAGGTTCCTCCCTCTGTTAGTCTCCCTTACGGTTCTCCCTATTTTCATCCCTGTTGAAGGGTTTTGTTTTGGGGAGTTTTCCAAGGACAGAGGAGGTTGTGTGCTGTACAGGCTGTAAAGCCCTCAGAGGCAACATTGTGATTTGGGGCTCTGCAAAACAAGTGTACATGTCCAGATATGACCTCCACCTTCTCCAGAGCTTCCAGTCCCTAAACATCCACCTCCCACCACCCACCAAGGACTGGACAAAGGTCAGTGTTCCTCCAGCATCATATGAGGGGACTGTGAGGAGAGCTGTGTCTCAGCTGGAGGAGACTCTCAGTGAAGAGATGAAGAAGCTGAAGCTGAGCTGAAGAGGGTCCAGAAGTTTGCAGTGGATGTGACTCTTGATCCTGATACAGCAAATCCCAGTTTCATCCTGTCTGATGATGGGAAACAAGTGAATGATAATGATGTGAGGAAGAAACTTCCAGACAACCCAGAGAGATTTACTCATGTTGTGTTTGTCCTGAAAGCAGAGTTTGGAACTCTCGAATATTAATGCTGGTATCCATGCACCTCAGAAACCCACGAGAGGTTGAGCGACAGTAAACCTGTCAAGATTCATTATAACCACAAGGCCCAAATGGCTTTGAAAATGCAGGCATGATTTGATTACGTGTTTTAATAAACTGGGACTATTAATCTTTAATATTTCTGCCTCAAAAAAAAAAAAAAGTGCAAAAAGATAATTACGGGTTTGAAGAATCCAAGTGAAATTATGTGTGCATCTTTGTGAAGTTGTTACAATACTGAATCGTTGTTGTGTGTCCTTATCGAGGCGTTTTACAAGCACGTTTAATTCAGTGTTTGCATTTGAAGTTAATTGTGTAAAACTTGTGCAATAAACCCATCTGTGTTTGTGTTCCTTGACTTGCTGTGACTCCTGACTCCTATTCTGCCTCACTTCTCTCTCTGCCACCTGCGATATTATTAATTGCTCTGTCACTCTCTGTCATAATTAATCGGTGGGTTTGACTTCTGTGCATGTTTAAAAAAAAAAAAACTAAGCTTATTTATTCAGTCACTTTTGTAAATGGAAAACAATCAGCGGCGGCCTGAGGCATAAATCAAAGTATCTATAAAAGCCGAGAGAGAGAGAGAGAGAAACACAATAGCGTCGCAGCTTCACGCGCAGAGCTGCGCGAGCGCGTTTATTTGTATGTTGCGCTCAATGTGCGGTTGTTGTTGTTGTTGTTGTTGTTGTTGTTGTTGTCGCAGTCGGGTCGTCTCGTGATGGTGAATGTTGCTCTAATTTGCCACTGAGCGGAAACAAAGGAACAGGTTTTTCTCTCCGCGTGTAAACCACAATCTGTCATCCGATCCACTGTCTGACAACAATAGAAATAATCTGCAACTATTTTGATGATTTATTAATCATTTTGGGCCATTCAAAAAAAAAAAAGTCAAATATTCTCTTGCTCAAATGAGAGGAATTGCTGCCTTTACTTGACTTCTCACATTAATGTAAACTATATATTTAGGTTTGGGGCTGTTGTTCATGAACACACTGGGAAGTAATTATTGTAAATGTTCCACTATTTTCCTTTATTTTCTCAAGTGATCCGTTGTTTGATCTATAAATTGATGATTAATTGATGATACACAATCATAATTAGCTGCAGCCTCGTTTGTCATCACTTGAGCTGCACATTAATCACGGTGTCGCTTCAACACAAACGCGCGTTGCTCTTTTGCTCTGCAGCTTCATGGAGAGCTCAGTGTCCGTGGGAACACATTTAGTCCATCAAGATGAAGAAGGAAAAAAAGGAGAAGCATTACATCCCGTTCTGGGGTTTGAAGTGTATCGCATGTCCTTTAATGACTGGACAACAACAACAACAACAACAAAAAAACATGGGAATTAGAGAGAGAGAGAGAGAGAGAGAGAGAGAGGAGAGAGAGAGAGAGAGAGAGAGAGAGAGAGAGAGAGAGCATGACTCCTTTATTATGATTTCTCGGGAATGAGAGGCTATAATGGAGAGACAAGACATCTGAGTCTGACTTATTGAAGCAGAGAATCTGCGCGTGCAGCTGTTAGAGAGAAAAGGAAAGGCATTGCGAGGATGCTCTCTCCCCCAAAAAAAATAAAAATAAAAGGTAGGGGTACCGATGGAGAGAGGAGGAGCGCAGGCTGTTGTGTGGGATTAACGGACACGCTGTGCAGGAGGAGGGAGGGGAGATGGGCTTCTCCATGGTGGAGGTGGTGGTGGTGGGGGAGGAGACTGGGGGAGACCACTGTGGCAGGGGAGAGAGAGAGAGAGAGAGAGAGAGAGAGAGAGAGAGAGAGAGAGAGAGAGAGAGAGAGAGAGGGAGAGAGGAGTGGCAGGGAGGGAGGGAGGCTGGTGAAGCCGCGGATATTCATGAGGACGCCAAGTGTTTTTCTTTTTTCCCTTCTTCTCGCCGTGGTGGTGACACACTGCTAGTCTGCAGAGAGTCTGTGTGTGTATGTGTGTGTGTGTCTGTGTCTGTGTGTGTGTGTGCGTGCGGGAGGAAGCACAGACGAGTGGAAAGCAAGACGGGGCCCATCTTGCCATTGATCTTGAGGCGATCAAGGTGAGTGTGTTTTTATTCTTAAATGCTTTCGGCCTGACCGTGCGCGCGCGTGTGTGCGTGTGTGTGCGCGCGTCCCTCTGACACATATCTCTTGCAGTGCGTGTGCAGACAGGCATGACGGCAGGGCTGTCCTCATGTGTGCATGGGTTCATTGTGCCATATATATATATATATATATATATATATATATATATATATATATATATATATATATATATATCAGGCTGCGCTGGTATTGAGCTGCATATTGATGCATTGCTGCTTGGTTTTATAAGCTGCTTTATCCGTAGTGGAGGTGGCACTGTGTGTGTGTGTGTGTGTGTGTGTGTGTGTGTGTGTGTGTGTGTGTGTGTGCGTGTGCGTGTGAGCACGCTCTAATTTGTCATTGTCTGTGCATATATGTGTCACTGTGTCACTGCATTTGTTGATTTCTCCACACGCAGCCTTTTTTGCGTGTTCCTCTCCTCCTCCACGCGGTGGATGTGTGCAGCCTGCTGGCGCGAGAGAGCTTTCGGTGAGTGTGTGTGTTCTTCATGACCCCTGGTAAAAGTCGTCTCCGCCACTCTCTCTCTCTCTCTCACTCTCTCTGTCTGTCTGTCTGTCTGTGTACCAGCTCGATCGGAAGCACTCCCGATACGCTGAATCCATCCCCTCCGATGGAATTAGGTCATCTTGGACCGCTCTGAGTAATTATATAACATCAGAGAGCTCTGGGGAAGCAGTGTCTGCTCACAATTAGCCATGCAGACAATCGTGTGTTTGGATATCAGTCAACAACTTGATTCTCATCATGCATGAGCCTTATTGTGTTGTGGGGAAACAATGGGCATTCAAATCCAAGTATACCTCCATGCCTACTAAAAGAGTATGTTATGTGTGGGCAAAGAGATAATTAGCTTGCTCGTTAACTCTTCCTATCTGTTTTCTCACAGGGGAATCTACAAGAGGACACACACACACACACACTTGAGACATATCCAAGGATGGATCCCGGCATATCCCACCTGGCGTTTTGACATCTGGACTTCCCAGATGAGCCAATCGCATCGCGCGCCGCTCCCCGTGCCGAGTGTGGATCCGCCAGTCAGACAATGGGAAGCTGATCCGAGACCAGGAGAGACTCGCTGCGAATCCTCCCACAAGCTGGATCCGGATTATTGATCGTTGCATTCATGTGGCATCAGGTTCACGACTGGGAAATGTCATGCGAACAATTCTTTAAGTCGGATAAACATTTGAGAAAACTTGGGAAACGGTTTCCGTCAGTAGCGACGTCCCATTGGCTCGTCTGGCCGAAGCAGGACGACATGAAGGGGGACGCACTTTTTTTCTCCCAGAAGCTCGTAGTTTACGCTGAAATGGAGTGAGGGATATTCATCTAGATTCTTTCTTTTCTTCCACCTTTTTTTGGCTTTTTTGGAAACACATCGGAAATCAAAACAAAGGTTTTTTCCGACCTCAGACTGGACCTGGAGCCTCTGAGGGGCGTTTCAATGCGCCTTTAGCATCCAACGGCCGGTTTTCAGCCACGATGGGGGCCGGTTGTGACCCGGTCTGACCCCGGTTTGACCTTGCAGTGACCTTTGACCTCTCCGGTCCTGGCTCTCCACCTGCTCTGCTGCCTGGGTTCCGGAACGCTCCGCCCTGGGGCCCAGAACGAGCCAATCAGGATGAAGAAGAGCCGCAGCGTGCTGTCTGTGACTGGAGAAGAGGTGAGGGGACACACTCCAGAAAACACACACACACACACACACTTTGTCCCGTGTTCCAATGAGAGTAGATACAAGGCCCGAGCAGACTG